>JBBPQJ010000206.1:0-10785 GCA_038092415.1 Xerocomus tenax
CTGCCTATTCTCCAGGAGATCAAATAGGCGTTTCCAGAGAGCTCTGCCTTTCCTGGAATGCAAAAATGTTTGGGAGTTGCCAATCAGAATGAGGCCATCCCGGGCACGTGAGAGGAGGACGTTGAGGCGTTGTGGTGAGTCCATGAAGCCGATCACATTGGCTTTGTTCGATCTGGTCAAGCTCGCAATCACGATATGGCTTTCTTCTCCTTGATAATTGTCTGCAACAAAATCGATGAGCGAGCTTGCGCTCGTAACAATGTCACACACCGATCGTGGCTAATCGAATTCGACCATTCTTTGCTTTGGACTCAGGTTGTGCAAAGGGAGACAAGTCAGCGCGTGCGAGATCCAAGGAATCTAGATCATTTAGGATTGGATCATTATCGTGCTTCAATGCATCACAGAGATGATGAAGTTGGCCCAGATACGGGGTGAGAATGACAATGTCCTCGCTCTTATAGCCCTGTTGGGCAAGGTAGCGTACGATTTTGAGCACCATCTGCACCTCGTACGTGTTTTGCTTGGATGATTTAGTGCCACCATCCGCACAGTCCCCAACGAGCGACTCCTCGTCCTCTGGATAGGAATGATCTACAAAGATAACGTTCGATTGTACTCCGCGGATGTCAGGTCGTTGATAGGTGTTGGGTCCGTCGACGAGTTCGGGGTAGGTGAGCTCGCGAACAAAAGCAGAAATTTCGGGACGCATCCGGTGTTGAGTAGAGAGTGTTACATGAGGGTACCCCTTGAGTACAAGACGTTCGAAAAGCGACCGGTTCAGGTCGAATCCTTCACCCTTTTCGACAGTCAACTGATAGTTGTTGACTTTAGGACGTAATTGTCTATATAGGATCGTCAGTATGAATGCCGGGATAACTTGTAGACATACTTGTGATCGCCGATAAGAATCATCTGGTCAACATTGCGCGACAACGCAGTTAAGATGTGACTTTCGAGAATCTCTCCAGCTTCTTCCACTAAAAGAACCTCGGGACCAACTTGTTCAAGCGCATCAGCGTCGATAGCGGCACCTGTGGTCGTGCACGCGATAATTCTCTTCTGCCCCAAGATTGCCACAGTCGAACTCGTGAACTCTCGTTTGACAAACTCTTGAAGTGCATTGTATCTCTGGCCGGCGTGGCATATCGAATCTATGGCCTTTGTGACAATGTCTTCCTGCCACCTCTCGAGCAGCCGCTGGCGTGAGGAGCGGTGCATACCCCAGATCCAAGCTGACGCTTGGATATGAGGCTCTCCACTCAACATTCCAGCATCTAGACCCCGTTTCCACCGCGAAAAGAGGTAATCGCTATCAATGGCGCGCCCACCCGGCCCTATGCGTATCATGCCATCTTCAGTCTCTGGCGGCACGTGGAATGCATCAAAAAACTCGTCATATTCATATTCGAGATACGCCATCAGGTTTCCACCTAGCACATTTTTGAATTCTGCTTCAAGCGTTTCTGCATGGTTAGATGCGGCCCATTTGAGCTCCTCGATTGTGTCCCAATCGTGGAAGACACCGCGTGGTTGTCTATGGAGCGAGAGATGCTCCGTTGATTTGTCCGAACGGCCTCCGAGGCGAACCATGGATTCATCAGGAATGTCGTACTTGAGGAGGTCCCCAAGGAACTGATCCAGCGCATGGTTGGTGTAGCAACAGACGAGAATCGTTTGAGCAGTTTCATCATGGATCGCCTTCGCGAGAAGAGCACCTATGAAGGACTTGCCGGTCCCTGTAGTAACCATGAGATATGAGATATTCTTAGGAGATGAGATGTGGATTACCTGGTGGCCCTTGGATCAAGGATACACGCTGTTGAAGCCCTGCGACTAAAGACCTAGCCTGAGCCTTGTCGAGATGGATGGATTTGGGGAGGTCTAATATGTCGCTTATGTCAACGGAAGGGTTTGAGCTGATCACATTGGAGATGCGTGATAGGGCTACTCTGTTTCGTGGGGACTCGATTGGCGACTCTGGGCTCCAATGTATAATGTCGGAAGAAAGTGGAATATAACATTTCTTCAGCGCGACGAGCACGGGTTCGAAGGCAAAAACAGCGGCGGGGATTTGAACAAGTTGTATTGTTCCGGGCCTGTGAAGGGACAATAGAGTCTTTCTAATATTGACATCGCTATCCAACTGGAGAACTATCACCGGAGGGTTGCAAGCTAGAAGTTCTTCCGCGCGATTCACCGTCCCGAAGCTGATGATATCTTGACCAGATACGAGGCAAACAAGAGACTGATGCCTTAGAATCTTGGAGCCACGAGGATCATGTGTGAGAAAATCTCTCCGAGCACCTTCATCCTTCATGCCCCTAAGCTGCCAAAAATCGGTGTCGCACAATAGCCTGATGCCCCAGCGAGTCACCCGATTATCGGTCCCGGTATAGACACCGATCATGGAGACGTTGACACGGAAGCCGCGATACTTTTCATTTCCCTGCAAAGCAGCCTGAATCTCCTCGCGTATGTCGAAGATCATGTCCTCGCGGAGCATGCGAAACGTATTATCCAAGTAATCCCGGACAGGGGTTTCAGAAGTGTCAAGTTCATCATGAAATACTGTGCGGAGGAAGGGAGGCCTTGGACACGATATCTCGTCGGCGGTGGGGAGGATGGCGATGTCACGGTAGTCAGCAAAGTCATTATCATGGCGTCCTCCAGGTCCATTATGAACGTCATATACCGTCAAAGAACTGGTACTAGAGAGGATATGTTTAATGAGATATCCCATTTCTCTGATTTCGAGTTTGGCGACGCGATGAGGCTATCTTGAATGGATGGTCGAGCTGCGATGTCTCGATAGGAACTGGTGTCGCGGTCTTGTAATGTCAAGAGTCGCGAGAGCACCTTGGCGAAGACCAATTGGGAATCTTCGTCCAATGCGCCCTGTTGGAATGTACGAACAAAGACACCCCAAAAGATCGGCGGCTCCACTATATGGAACAACAAATTGTCCAAGGCATCGCCACCCACATCGGAGGCTTTCAGGAGATACTGCAGGACGGTGGAACCCATTCCGTTCATGAAATGGGCTGACAGATCAAAGCGCATCGCAGATTGGACTGAGGATAGGCCGTGAGCACTCTCAATGATTGCGTCCAAGCATACCACTGGGTCATGCTGGGCACAGAGCCCTTCCAGGAAAAGGATAGCGCCCCGGGAACCTTCAAGGTTGACTGAACCAGACAATACATCTAGAAATCGTTTTTTGAGCCTGGAAACGCGGTTAGAATGGAAAGACGAATCCATCTGGGGCTTGGTAGACCCGAGCAGAGGTCAAGAACGCGTGGGGAATCGGGATACTTAAGCGCAGCAGGCTCAATTAAAGTTCGAGCTGTTCTAAGGCACATGGCGATAAGTGGGGGCAAGAGGGCGCTTTTTCTCGCACATCAAGTTACGGACTTACCACCAAAACCAGTGATCTGTCCCGATAATATTCACGTCCTTTTCAAAAAAGACTTCATAGTCTTACAGATGCCCATATAGTTGAAAGAGATGGAACTGGGGGGCCGTTAACACTGAATGGGCAACAACTTGTTCGGACAGAGTCAAGCTTTGAAAGGAAGTTGGCAACTCCCGACGAGCCTTAGCTATCGAATGTGGCTGTGCTAACCGGATTCAATCGTCACATCGTGACGGTAACTGGCAACCGGCACTGAGTCACTGGAGTACTGCAGACCTGCAAGGGTACGATGTGAACTAGTACCATTGTCAATCTCTAAAGCGAAGCGATCATCAGCCGAAGTGAGTACTGCAGCCGTCTTTTCTAGAATTGTAACACGGTGGACAAGGAGCCTTGATTCGACTCGTTTCCTCATTGATTCAAGTCGCACTCATAATGAGCAGAGAAAAGTCATTCTGCTCTTGAAACAGCCCCCCTGTGTATCATGCACTCTGACGGCGGATGATCAGGATCTGATTTGAAAGACACGTTCGCGCGGCAGCAGATAAACAAACCATACGGGAATCTCTGTCGTACAAAGAAACCATCTTGACAAACGAAGAGAGCGAATTCCAATACATACGAACGCTGCGAACCGCTTCTCAGAACAGTACGTCCTTTTGAACCACACCAAAGTCGGGATATCTTACAACGTTTAACAGAAAATTGCCTGGAAGAAATGTAATGAGCATATGCGAAAATCCGTATGAGCAGAACAGATCCCCACGTTGGTCAAAATGCTCAGATTCCAATGTGCACAAACACGATCCGCTTCTCCAACGGCACTTTGTCAGCCATCTCCACCGCTGCGCTGTTCAGCGCTGCAGCTGCGTGCTCAGGGTCAATGACCGGGCGTTTGAACATCTCCTGGTAAAACCTAGTCACCACCTGATGCGCGACCGCATCATCCACCCTCCACAACGTTCCAATCACCCCGTTAAATCCCGCGAACTGCATCCCAGCCGCCAGATGCAGCACCTCGTCCGGCGTCGACGCGTCCCCTACCGCCGTATGGCACGCAGACAAGAAAGCAAACTCGGAGTTCGTGTAGCGTTCCTTAATGATGCGCAGGAGCGTGAGCTTGCCATCTCCCATTGCGAACCACGAATCGAACGGCTTCTTGGCGTGCTGCGCACCGTGGCAAGCAACGTGGACCCAACGGTGGTCCCTAAATGCCTGCACGGCGCCCTCGATGGTCGCTGCATGGCCAGTGACGGTCTCGAACTCCACCTCTGTAGGCATACTAGTCTCGTCGCAAATCCTCCGGATTTCGTGCTCCACCTCTGGTAGTTCGCTGAGCTGCGTGTCTGCACTCGGTCGCGCCTGACCAACAGTCGCGAATGAAAGCACGCTCGCTGCTCCAGAGGCGGCGCGAGCCTCCTTCTGAGCCCGAAGACGCTCGCGTGCACGAATGAGAGCCGAGAGCGAGGGCGCGTATGAAGAAACGTAGATATCCATGAGGTTCTTCTCACCCTTTCGGTGCGGACCTGCAGCATGGAGCGGGAGCATGGTGAATTTCGAGGTTGGGCACCACCAGATGCGCGAGCCCGATGGGAGCTGAATGTCATTACGGAGGACGGCGACGATCGGTTCGACTACGGATGACCACACGTTCCGCAATGTTTGCTTGACCCAAAATTCCCTGTTGTTTCCATATGCGTGTGGGTCCCGTGTAAGTTCCGATAATTCGGAACATAGTTGGTCGACATCAGCAAGTGAACAGGGAAGGGATACATGAACAGGTGGGCGAGTGGGAAGAACAACGAGGGCATCGCAAGAAAATTCGCTTGCATTCACCACGATGACGGGTCCATGTTCGGCGGCTCGCTGGAGGTCTTCGAAACGGGGAGGTAAGAGGAATCGTGAGAACCCATCCTGACGCCGAATCTCGTCCACCACAGACTGCCATTCTTCTTGAACCCGCCAGTATGGTGCCAGGCCATCGTCTCCATTTCCTTGAGCATGTGTTCTAAGGTCCGCACTCAATTGGGTGAATCTGTACCCAAGCCTTTGTCCTTGGTTACTCTGACTCTCCAACGCAGCTATAGAGACATTGAAGCGCGCGAGTTGATTCCATAAAATTCCTCGGCCTCTTTCCAAAAGCTCGATAGCCATTTGGAAGTTGCCATGCCTTGTGGCACACGAGAATGCAGTACTGGGCAGATCAGCTACCCTCGCTTGCATTGTCTCATGTCGAGAGTCAAGTGAGGAGTTGAAGAAGGTGAAGTGGTCCAATGTATCAAGTGATGTCTGATAAGCATCCAGCACTGAGGAGTGACCATGCTTTTCAGCATTCTTGATCCAGAACTGAGTTGCATCCCATAAATCCATTGACACAGCTGGACCACATCTCATCAATAACCTGTAAGTTTCAAAAGCCTTGTCTAGTGAGGGAAGTAATTGATCAGGAGTATGGCATGATGGTGTGGATTCAAATGGCAGAAGAATGGTTATGGCTAGTTGATGAACAATCATGGCAAAGCGACAGTGTTGGGTTGGAGTGATGTCCAATGCTTCCTTCAGCAGCTTGATTGTTCTGATCAAATCAGACTGATTGCCCATCTTTTTGTAGCAGATCTGTAATGAATTTGCAAGATATAGAAGAGCAAGCCCATGAGATGGATGACCTAATGGACAGAGCTCAAGTTTCCTCTCTTGAAGTTCAATTGCCTCAAATAGGTCAGATAGATCATTCTTCACCTGATAACGTGTTATTAGAGACTCTGCAAGATTTCCAAGAGCAACATCATAGTCTGAATCATCTGTTGGGCAAAGGTCAAGCCTTTTTTCTTCCATTTCAATTGCCTTGTCCAGGTCTGTGATATCCTCATGTGCATAGTAACGCTCCCATAAGGAAAAGGCAAGATTTCCAAGAGCTACTGCATGATCTTGATGGTCTGGTGGGCATAGATCAAGCCTTCTTTGTTGCATCTCTATGACCCTATTCAAGTCTGCTTCATTCTTTTGAATGCGATAATGTCTCCTCAAAAATATTGAGAGCTGTCCAAGGGCAAATGCATGGCCTGGATGGTCCAATGGACAAAGATCAAGTACAGCCTGAGCAGTTTCAATGGCTCTGTTGAGATCTGAGATATTACCCTCTTGCTCATAATAGCAAAAAAAAGAGCAAGCAAGATAATTTAAGATGCTGGCATGATCTTCATGGCCTACAGGGCAAAGATCCAACCCTGCCATCCCCATTTCAATTTGTGTGGATAAACATGGCCCATTTTTGACCTGCTGTGCATAACCATATAGCCACTGATGATAGCCCCTAAGAGCTAACAGACAGTTGTGGTCCTCTGGTATGACCTAACATGTTTGATCAGATGTAAAGTAAGGTGTAATTATAAAATAATATTACCAGCACATCTGATACTTTGCATGTTATGGACAAAGTTACAGAGCCAACAGCAAGTCCAGATATATTGCCTAATGCACTATTAGTTTTTCAGTTGGAGAGATACAATTAGACTCACATTGCCACTCATCACCTGACATTAATAAGCTGGCTACATCTGTAACCATTGGATCACCAAATGGTTGTTTGTCCCAGTCAGGGGTAAATTCCTCTGGAAGAGTGCATGCAGCAACTCTAACACTAGCAGAGGGAGGTGCAGCACTGCAAGATAGAACATTGATGATCATAGCCACAAACTGTTCATTGATACTTACAAGAAGAAAGGATGGTTCCACATTACTGTCAAACCATCCTCTGATATTTCCCCAGAACATGTTATTTTTGACACATTACCAACACCAAGAGTGACATGGATGTCTTGTTCAGGAAGTTGGGATGAGAGGTCCAATTGAACAACTACACAAAGACAGTAAGCACACACAAGGACACTAGTCACCTAGTAGACACACCTGTGATCTGAAAGGTAATACTATCCAAGTCATTCCAGCTCATTGGTGAGAAATGTAGAGAAGATTGTGTCAAGACAATGATGGAAAGAATGAGGATACAGACAGGGTACAGGTAACAAGAACAGAAGGGTGAGTGGTGAGGAGGGCAGCAGTGGAGACAAGCAAGGACAGGGCAATGACAGGCAAGATGGGTGAACAAGGGGACTGGCATGAGAATAAAGCATGTAAGGAAACAACTTTTAGGCAAGATTCTAAACTCACACACAACAGAGCAGACCGAGGCAACAATAATGACAGGCACAAGAACAAGGAGAGAAACAAATGAAGCGATCCAAAATAGCGAGATGGTAGACAAGAGCAGGCAGAAATGTGACTAGCACATAAAGACAAGAAGGGGATGAGGAGAATAGATTAGATCTATGAACATAACTCACGTCAAACAGGGGGACACGGCAGAGACCAAGCGCAAGGAGCAAGACGGAAGGTGATAGACGAGAGCAGGGCTAAGGGACAAAGACAGAACCTGTAACCAGATAAGAAATCAAGGCCAAGGAAGAACTTAAACAACTCACAGGCAGTAGTAAGGTCGGCCGCAGAGAAAATGAAAATAGGCACAAGATTGGGGGTCGATGGAGCGCGGAATATAAGCGAAGCTCAACAGTGCAGTGAAAACAGCTGACAAAAGGGAGCAGAAGTACGTTTTATAGAGCAGGAGGTAGGAGCGGTATGTGGGAGTGAGAGTGGTGAAGGCCGTCACAGGGGAGATCCAGAGGATGAACGGGAGGCAGGCGGAAGGATGTCGTGCACGGGAACAAAGGGCGACGGCGGAGAGGAACACAGGAAAGCGAGAATTTGAAGGCAAAAAAATATGTGTAGCTGTAACGCAAGAATAAGACGAGGTAAAAGATAGCGGAAGATGACGCACACTCACTTTGCACTCGATCGGTGGGCAAGATGGTACACGATAAAGATTTTGGAGTGCAGGATGCAGAATGTGACGCCGAGAGTAGAAAATAGGCTAAGCCACAGGCAGACACGAGATGAGTTGATAATGGTTCGCTTTATAGATAGGCTGGGTCTGTAGGATAGGTGGAGTGCGAGGCGAGGAGGACGCCAAGGCCCGCAGAGATCCGAAGAAGCAAAGCGGCATTTGATTGGTTACGGCTAAGCCTGGGAAGGTGCCATTGAGTTTCACAAGCCGCACACATCTTGATCATGTCCACATACTCGCCCTTGCTCGCCGTGCACACGGTGAAGATGACTACTCTGCAGAAGTGCTGCGTCAAGACCACGCTTCATGCCGCCCGAGCCGTAGTGCTACTTTCCTCGAAGTTTGCGCCAATGACTTACCCACCGCCAGCCTCGACACCTCCAGTCAAAAGAAAGTACTGTAACCAGTAGCGCATCAGCCGCACTCAACGTCGTGGGCAATGGCATGTCTGGGATAGCACAAAGAAGGGTCGTGTGTTGCCACACAACATCACATGTACGCGCAAAACATTGTTTAGCCGTTTGCTAACAGTCATCGACACTAGGCAACAGGTGCTGTTGGAAAGCCTTCCCGTTGAACTTCTGTAGCACATGGCTGAACAGACACCAATGATGAATGCACAGTACCTACATCAGCGGCCACGACAGGAGTTCCGAGATGTGAAACGCAAGCACAGCGGAGGGACTCTCCATCAACGTATCTCCTCAATTCAATACTCATGTTGGACAGCATGTCACATTCGCCACGCCACCATCAATCAAAATACATACCGGAATCATGTGTATGTGAGTTTACCTAAAAGTATGTCTTTTACAGAGTCTTGACAACATCCCCCTTCGCCGACAGTCTTCCTTCCCACTAATCGTGGGGGTAACCACGCTGAGCTCTGAATTTAGCCCCCCGACCCGATGTTTGCCCGGTGTCGTAGCCCAGTCCACATCTTTGCAGGGTTGGCTGTTGAATCTACGACGCTTGGTGTGCGTGGTGCAACCAACTCGCACAACCGGATCTGATCCCGCGATTCGTATCGTATAATAGGGTCACCGTCAATATCATGTTCCAGGACGGGTCTTAACGGGGTGTCGCCGTATTACTTGCGGAATGCCACATACAGTTGTTGAGTGGCTTTGACGATATCGCCATATGATAAGGCATGCTGACGTGTTGCGAGCCGCGTTGTGCTAAGGGCTGATTAGTAGGAAGGTCATAATACGCTGATCAGGGTGTCTTCGGAACAACGTCGAGTTGTCTACCCTTTTATTACGTAATAATATAGCCCTCTTATACCAGTCCGATTTGGAAACGCTCATCCACCATGGCTTCCACAACCCCCTCCGTCGTCAATGCCTCGCCCGTCCTAGCACTCAAGAAGAAACAGCCATATCCCTTCTATCTAGGCGGTGTTGCAGCCACCATCGCTGCATCTATCACCCACCCCCTCGATCTTACCAAAGTCCGTCTACAAGCATCAGGCGATAAACGGATGATCCAGTCCATGAAGAAGACCGTCAGAACTGCTGGTTTCAGAGGTCTCTACGATGGCATTACAGGCACTTGGTTGCGACAAATGAGCTACAGTCTCTGTCGCTTCTGGGCGTACGACGAGAGTAAGAAGATCCTGGGTGCAAACCCACAGTCGCCCCCCTGGGTCTTGGCTACTGCAGGTGTCATGGGTACGTTATGCGCCACAGCTTGCTTTGGGATATGTATATCTAATCTGACCCTGATAGCTGGATCCATTGCTGGTATAGTCGGTAATCCTGGTGGTATGTCTTCCTGTACCATCTTTTACGCCTCCTCGTCCTCACCCTCGTCGTCCAGAGGTCATCATGGTATGTTACTGTCCACTCGTTCAATATCACATGCGCACCCACGTCCTTTCCTCCTCTTACATTGTCACGTGACCGTTTTCCCATGACATGAACACAGGTTCGCCTCCAAGGTGATTTTGCCAAGCCTCCGGAGAAACGTTTCAATTACAAGCACTGCCTCGATGCCCTCTTCCGTGTAAGTGGCCTGTCTCTTTTTCTTGTCTCTTTTTGTTTCTTTGGATTTTTGTTGCATTCCATTTCTTCCTCGTGTGGGGCGTGTGTTGGGGCTTGCCATGGTCGCATGACCATCACCTAGTGACATGCAAAGGCACCGTGTTGTTCCGAACGGATGGTCAGCCATACGGAATCACTCAGAATAGTTATTGCGAACACTCTTGGGATTACTGTCAGGCGCTCCGTTATTCCTTCGGTTTTCATCCGACCATCACCGCCCGGATCGTTCCTCCCCTGCGAGATCGACCACCATCGAGGCCCAAAATAACATCAATACCGACGGGCACGAGAGACTATGCAGCGAGTATCGAGGACGGCGAAAGACAAATGGCAACGAACCCATTTTGAACAAGCAACCTTTTATATTCGTATGGTCGGCGGCGCGGTTCTTGGATGGGATGCGCTTCTTCCGCGTTGGATCCAGT
>JBBPQJ010000207.1:0-10775 GCA_038092415.1 Xerocomus tenax
GGGCTGGACAATTTGCTCAAGGGAGCGGCGACGCAGTGCTTGCAGGTGCGTTTGCCGGTTTTTTCTTTGTTGATTACCGTGTGCCTTGCTAATGGTGATGTTGGACAGAACTTGAACTTGGCTCTCGGGTATGACGAGTACGCGGGTATTCCGGTAGAAGGGGAAGGAGCTTAAATATGGGACAAGTGTATAGTGTATTATCACAGTGTGTTGTACATCGCTACGATTCAGCTATTGGTAGTACAACTTGACAAGAAATCAGACACGTTTTGCATACATAGTTGGCTCAAGTGCCAGTAGTACAAAATGGAACCAACGATACCAAGAAATTTAAGAACCACAGTCGTACACAAAAAACAAACAAAAGTCGGAGTACAATACAAGATCGGACACCAAGCCTGAGCATATCTGGAAGAAATAAAACCAGTTATCACAAACCCCATGAGAAGAACCGGAACGTACATCAATAGTCAAGGTGCCTAAATTCCGATATGCACAAAGACAATACGTTTCTCTAACGACACCTCGCCAGCTGTTTCCAACGCTGCAGTGTTCAGCGCTGCAGCGGCATGCCTAAAATCGATTACCGGATGTTTGAACATCTCCTGGTAAAATCGAGTGACCACCTGATGCGCGACCGCATCATCCACCCTCCAGAGCGTCCCAATCACCCCATTGAACCCCGCGAACTGCATCCCGGCCGCAAGGTGGAGTACCTCGTCCGGAGTCGACGCGTCCCCCACAGCAGTATGGCACGCAGACAAGAACGCGAGCTCAGAATTCGTATACCGTTCCTGGATGATCCGCATCAGCGTGAGTTTTCGGTCTCCCATCGCAAACCAGGACTCGAACGGCCGCGTCGCATGCTGCGCACCATGGCAAGCAACGTGGACCCAGCGGTGGTCACGGAATGCTTGGACGGCGCCTTGGACGGTGGCCGCATCGCCCGTGACAGCCTCGAAAGTGACGTGTGCGGGCATGCCGGTCTCGTTGTGAATCTTGCGGATTTCGTGCTCCACCTCTGGTAGTTGGCCTAGCTTTGTGTCTGCGCTTGGCAGACCCTGACCGACGGCTGCGAATGAAATCACGTTCGTTGTTCCAGATACATCGGCCTCGCTCTGAGAACGTTGTATGCGGTCGCGGGCGCGGATGAGCGCAGAGAGAGAGGGTGCATATGAAGAGATGTACATGTCCATGAGATTCTTCTTGCCCTTGTAATACGGACCTGCAGCGTGCAAGGGAAGAAGTGTGAATTTCGAGGTTGGGTACCACCAGATGCGCGAGCCTTGAGGCAGTTGGACATCGTTTTGCAACACAGTGACAATTGGTTCGACCACGGACCACCACAATTCCCGCAGCATTTCTTTCACCCAGGACTCTCTGTTTCCTCCGTATGCATGCGGGTCTTGGGTGAGCTCGGATAATTGTGAGCATAGCTGGTCGACGTCGGTGAATGAGCAAGGAAGGGACACATGGAGAGGTGGGCCGGTGTGGAGAATAACGAGAGCATCGCAAGAGTATTTGCTTGCGTTCACGATGATGACGGGTCCATATTCGGCGGCCTGTTGGAGGTCCTCAAAATTGGGAGGTAGGAGGAATCGTGAGAACCCATCCAGACTACGAATCTGGTCCACAACGGACTGCCATTCTTGCTGAACCCGCCAGTATGGATCCACACCTCCACCACCTTGAGCATGCTCCCTGAGATCTGTGCTCAATTTCCTGAATTTACTCGCGAGCCTTTGTCCTTTGCTACCCTGACTTTCTAGCACAGCGATGGAAATGTCGAAGCGAGCGAGTTGGTTCCATAGGATTCCTCGACCCCGTTCCAATAGTTCAACTGCCATCTGGAGGTTGCTGTGTCTTATGCCACATGAGAATGCATCATTAGCTAGATGAGCCACATTTGCTTGCATTCTCTCATGCCTAGAGTCCAGGGAAGAATTGAAGGAGGTGAGGTGATCCAACGTGTCAAGTGATGTCTGGTAAGCCTCTAAGACTGATGTGTGGTCATACTCTTCAGCATGCCAGATCCAATCTTGAGTTGCCTGCAACAAATCCAATGACACTGCTGGACTACATCTCTTCAACTGCCTATAGGCTTCAAAAGCATCCTCCAATAGAGACAGGGGTTGATTGGGAAGATGTGGACTTGGTGTGGACTTCAATAAAAGCAGAGTGGCTTGGGCCAGATGACTAGCATTATATGGAAAATCTATATGTTGGACTGGATAGATGACCAAAGCATCCTTGAACAGCTTGATGGCCCTAGTCAGATCAGAGGGGTTCTTTAGTTCCATATACTGATCTTTTAGTGCTGTTGCCAGATCCTGAAGGGCAAACCCATGCCATTGATGACCTGGTGGACAAAGTTCCAGTTGCTTCTCTTTAAGATCAATGGATCTGTGTAGGTCACTTAAATCACCTTGTGCATGATAACGCACATTTAGAGACACTGCCAGATTACCAAGGGCTTTGGTATGCTGGAAATGACCTGGTGGACAAAGTTCAAGTCTTCTTTCTTCCAGTTCAATAGCCCTGTTTAGGTCTATCAAACTTCCCTTTGCATGATAATATTCCTCCAAGCCAATTGCTAGGTCCCCAAGAGCTGCTGTATGATCTTTGTGTCCCAGTGGAGATGAATCAAGCCATCTCTCCTGTATTTCTATAAGCCTATCAAGATCTGCTTCATTCCTCTGGATAAAATAATGCTCTCGTAAACATGCCTCATACCATCCCAGAGCATGATTATAATCTGGGTGGCCTAGTGGACAGAGATCAAAGCTAGTCTGAGAGATCTCAATGGCTCTTTTGAGATCTGAAATATGACCCTGTTGATCATAACGAGTATGAAAAGATGATGCAAGATTGGTCAGGACTGTGGTATGATTTGCATGGCCCAATGGACAAAGATCCAGTTCTGCCAGTCTTAGTTCAATTAATGTGGACACACATGCCACATTCCTGAACACTGCTATAAATCCATATAGCCTCATGCCATAGTTTCCAGAAGCTGACAGACAGTCATGTCCTTCAGGTATTGTCTAAAGTAAATATTCAATTATTATGGACTGAACTAGAAAATAGAGCTTACCAGGGCATATGCAGCCTTGCATGTTATGCAAAGAGTTCCAGGACCAACTGATAGTCCAGGCACACTGCCTAGCACACATTAACCTTTGGGTAAGAGATTCAGAAATGCAACTTACATTTCCACCCATTTCTGCACTCTAACAAGCTTACTACATCTGTAACCATCTGATCACCCAGTGGTTGTTTATCCCATTCAAGGATGAGCTCTTTTGGAAGAGTGTATATTGCAACCTCAACAATAGCTGAAGGAGGTGCAGTACTATGAAAGAAGAGATGGAATCAACAGTCATGCTTATTGAATGCAATGGAAAACTTACAAGAGGAAGGGATGATTCCATGTCACTTTCAGGCCATCCTCTGATAGTTCTCCAGAACATGTGATCTTAGACACACCACCAACACTAATGGTGACACGAATGTCCTCCTCAGGAAGTTGGGATGAGACCAACACATCAGTAACTACATGAAGAAGTCAGCATGTGGTAGCATGCCAGCCAAAATGAGAAAATATACCTGTGACCTGGAAAGTAACACTTTCAGGGTCTTGCTCGCTCATTTGAGAAATGCGAAGGAGAATAAGAATGAGTAGGAGTAATCAAAAGGAAGCTGGGTTTAGAAGACAGCAGGAAATGCAGGCTGTGAGACAGGGGTGAGAGAACAAGACAGAAGGACGAGAGACCTGGGCAATGGTGATATATGTGGAGATTGAGGGTAGCGACAAGGGAGAGACACTGTATCTCCGGCGTTGGGCGTAAAAATGATGGCGGGGGTCAGGCTAGACACGATGAACAAAGCGTAGTGGGATCAAAATTATTGAGTCAGAGTTTGGGCGGGAAGTGCACAATGGAGCAAGGATGGTAACAGGCAATATGACTGTGGCAGACGACACAAGGACAGAGAAGGGATTTAGATCGAGCGAGACTGAATATGGCAGCGAGACGATATAGGACAGAATTCAAGCGATCGAGATGGAAGGACACGGATAGGAAGCGACGAGAAGCAACAACGCAGAGACAAGGAGGGTTGGACGGCAGATCAATCGGATGCACAGAGGCGAAGGAAGCAGGGAAATGGGCTTGAAAGCGACAGACAGGCAAGAACGGAACGTGGCGGATAGAGTGAAAATGGGCGCTTTGGACGAGGGAGAGACCAGAGGAGAACGAGGCTACGAGGAATCAAAGATCAACGGTAAACCAGAATATATATGTATAATACAACTCACAGTGAAAAGAACAGACCACAACCGAAAGAATGGGCGCGAATTACGCAGTGACGACTCAAGGGATGGCGTATGGACACGAGGGAGGTATTGGGTTGCGAAATCTGATAAGGCGCTCAACGGGGCGGCACAGATAACGTGCGGGAGGGTAATAAAACGAGCACTTGATGGGGTAGAGATTTACGAAAACTTGACGAGTAGGGAATATGTGGGACTGGGAACGGAAGACAAGACCATTGGAGGTCAGTTCGGGAACAACTGGGTCGACGAAGATTGAAGAATGACGGTCCGTACTCACGTAGCTGAGTGATGCGGCTCGAGGCTTGGCGCTTGAAGCACAGTGAGAAACGACAATTTCCAGGAAGCGCAGAGATACGTTAATAATGATTCGCCCTGAAGACAGGTGCAGACGCGGGCAGTGGTAGGCTGGGTGCGATGAAGTAGAACAGAAGAGAGAGAGGTTGATAAGGATCATGTACGGCAGCTTAAGGCTGCGCAACCACAACCTTTAGAATAATGACGTAAGCATGAGCTTGTGTCGGGACTCGGCGTGCCGCATATCACAGTACTAGCGTTTCGCTCAGAGCGGAATCAAAGTGCTATAAGTTCATTGGAAAGACTGTTTCCATCGTCTAGACTTGTATGCTATCATATCAGATACATGGCACGTGCAGAAACCGTTGCCGTTCGCGGAGATTTCACCCCCACCAGCCAATAGTGACTAGCAGCCTCTGGGCGAGCCGTCAGCTATCTAGGCTCATGATATATTTTCGTAACTGCAGATATACCTTGTGAGTAGATATACCTTGACCTACTCGCTATACCTTGCGAGTCTGTCATTTCCTTGGAAAACCATCAGCATGTCTTCATGGTCACCAAAGTCTGGAGAGTTCAGCTCACCTGGTTCAGCATCCTACCCAATGCTGGCGTCGCCACAGTGACCTTGAGAACGTTAGGACGACTTCGTGCTCCACCATGTAGCTCCGTCCACACCATGTTCTAAAGAATCAGGATTTAGGCTTAGTTGAGAAGGTAAGCAACCGAAGTGTGGGTCTCGGAACCGAGGGTGCAAAATTTGAAACGAGTATGCTGCAAAGGGTGCGCACGTACAAATGTTGTGCATCATTGCTGAGCGCTGATCGTCGTATACGCAGCCTTATCTTGTCAGGTGCTCACTCTCCGAGAGATATGCGCACCACTCCGCTATCCTGACTGTAAACTCATTTAGCATATGCGGCGAAGATTGCTAGAGCGAAACGATTGATCTCCAGTTACGTCGTGAGATAGCACATGTTGCTGGCTCTCTAAGCTTCAACAATTGGGGTACCTCGAGAGATGGAGTAATCATACCTTCAAGACTCGCACACTTGGGCTGCCATTTCAAGTCTGCGTGCAATCCCGACGGAAATCATCACTGTTAGAGTGTCCTCGCCTCACGATAATGCGCCGGCGATCGAGTCACTTTGTCACAGGGCTAGGGTTGCGAGGATGTCGCGTCTCCTCCTGTTCTGTGCAACGGATGCCTGTGTATAATTTGTTGCCTACTACCGGCCCGTTCGATCTCGGTGGATTGCGAGCGGAACAGGCGTCACATAGCGATATTGGGATTGACCTCCTAACTCCCGAAGCAAAGTTCTTGGGTACAAACGGATTTTTCCGTACTTTGTCTTCTTCGATTCCCTGACACGCAGTGCTATCGCCTCCAGAGGTTACACGGACCTTGGTAGATCTTGTGCTACGATCCTAGGAGGCCTCGGATGGCAATTCACAAAACCAAGCTATATGGCATGAGTTCTTCCCTTTGCCATTGTCCTTGCCCGTTGTGAGCGAGATTTTGTCGCTAGCACATGGCGCATATTAGACACTAGGAACTGGAAGGTAACTGTTGTTACAAATCGCGATTAGTCCAAGTCTCATTCTGAAAACTGGCCAGAATATTACCCGACTGCAGCAGTGTCAACAAGTGGAAAGAACGCAAACAACTTCCCGATTCTCTTCCCCTCCCCACCCCCTGTCCTCGTCTATCCCTGGTGAGCACGATACTCACAGTCGAAGTATAAAAACCTCTCAACTGATCTCGAAGGCCCGAGCACTCGAGCACTCGAGTTCTTTTGACCACCTTGCTCTTTTCGTAATGCGTTTCTTTGCGATTGCCTCTGTTCTATTCGCTGCTGCTGCCAGCGTGTTCGCTAGCCCGGTCGTTCAACGCGATACTATCCAGTCGGCTGCAGTCATCCTGACCGACCTCAGCAATAAAGTCGCGCCCCTGGCCAACCAGCTGCGTGAGTAGCGCATTCGCTCTCATTTTTATTCACTTACCAACGATGATGCAGGCTATGCTACTCGCGAGAACGCGACAGAGGAAAACCTGAAGTTCGTCATCAATGAAATGGGCACGTTTGTGACTAGTGCTGTCAGCGACCTGAAGCTCCTATCTGGGGAGCCTACCACTGCAATCCTTGCCTCTCTGGATGGTGCTGATATTCTGGAGCCATCTGATATCGCTGATCTTCTGGGTGGCATTGTTAACGTATGTCCGCAATAGTTGACTACTTACCATGCGGACATTTGGGAGCTCACTTGACCACCATAATAGCTCATCTTCCAGGCCGCTGTCACAGTCCTCCAGGTGGTCGACTCCGCAATCTACACCATCACCTCCGATTTGTTGACTACGCTCGGGTGAGTGCACAGTGCGATAGAAAAAACTCTGACCTCATATGGATCCAACAGGAACATCGTCTTCAGCTTGATATCTGTCCTGCTTTCCTTGGTCGCAGGACTCCTCGCTCCTCTTCTTGTGCTCCTCGCGCCTATTCTCTCCATCGTCAGCGCCTCGGGTCTCACCGGCCTCCTCAGCAACATTCTTGGTGGTGTGTTGTAAATAGGGAGTCATTTATGTTGTGCCTTTCTGCTGGTCCACGTTGGCCTATGTATAAGTAAATCAATGGTGGGGATGCTCTGTTGGAAATTTCCGTTTACCGTTTTGCAAGCCGTTGTTACAAATTTTGTGATTTTGAATTGTTCAATCGCACGCAATGAACCATGTTATCAGGATGAGGTCGGTGTTTCAAGTAAGGATTTCTGGCTTTTTCTTGATGCAAAAAAAACGCATTCTAGTGATCCACGCGATAAGTGCGTAGCGTCGGGGAGGTATCAATCCATATGCCGGGCTTGTCGCGATCAGGATATTGGCTCAGCGCTATGGAGCTAACAGTGTAACATTGTCATGTTTAGGGATACCACTGTTCATTCATACCCCAGCTGATATGTCGAGGTTCGGGGCCTCCATCTCATTGCGTAAGGGTGCTGCGTCGTCAATTGATGGTGACCCGTAGCTTCATTGATCACGCGATGAGAATATCAACTGTCACTGATTAGCGATTGGATAGCAGGTAACCAACAAAAACAGGAAACAGTCCATACACACCAAGTCCAGTTTGGCCGTGCAGATTCGCGAGTGAGCCACTACTGGCTATATACGATGGATCCTCTGAAGGTAGTATATAGCTCGAATATAGGAACAATAATCCAGGGGTAATTGTTAATTATATGGTGCAGGGACTGGGTCCGAGGCAAGCATTATTGGGAGATCCTCGCTGGACGCAAGCGCTTCGAGCAGATAAACAACGCCAAAAATAAGGAAAAGTGCAGCTCCTCCGAGAGTAACTGGGAAAAATGAGTAAGAGGAGGGACTGGAGAGTAGAGGACTCGCAGACGAACCGTGCTTGACGGATATCTTGGTCGAGACATACCGACCAGCTATGACGGCAAGGCCCGTGCAAGCCGAATGACCAATGACCGTCCCCAGTGTTACAAGGTATACGTTCTTTCAAAAGCAAGCAGAACTGCATGAGTTCACGTGTCATCCCAACACAGAAGATACACCCACATGTGCCGCGCCCAACGCAATAGTCGCGATCTGACTCCTGTCACCCCATTCGCCAAGGAATGTGAGGAGAAACGCCTGTGCGTACACCGGCCCCAAGACGAGATTGCAAAAGTTGCGCGCCCCTTCCGCCACACCAGATTTCGCCTTTCGAGGGCTTGCTGCTGCACGCGAGTCGCCTTCTTCGAGACGCTCCAACGGAATGGCGTAGTTGTCTGATCCTGCGACGCCCATCTGTGCATCGTCGGTCTCGATCTCCTCTTCTGCTTCTCGCATCTCCTCTTTGATTTTGTCAGTCCCACTCGGCATCTCTGAGGCTTCCATCATCATTTTGGCCCCAAACAACAAAAAGAACATCCCGGCAGCGATGTGAACCCATTTCTTGGGGACGAGCTTGGGGAGAAGGTGTCCCATTTCGGCGGAGAGCAAGGACATCAGCAACAGGGAGGTAAAAGCACCTGCGAAAACCACAAGACGAGGATGGCGCATTGCCATGATGGCCGCAATTAGAAAGGTCTTGTCGCCTATTTCCGAGAATATGATCATAAAGAATGAGCGTATGAGTGTGTCGGGTGTCGAACTGGCGTCGCCGTCATCTGGAGGCATGGTTCTAGATGCAAATTCCTCGTCAAAGAAGCGCGATATTGCAAGGAGGCGCAGTAACAAACCTTTTGCAGACGGCTTCTCTCAGTCAGGCCAGTTG
This sequence comes from Xerocomus tenax, assembly GCA_038092415.1. Taxonomy (NCBI): domain Eukaryota; kingdom Fungi; phylum Basidiomycota; class Agaricomycetes; order Boletales; family Boletaceae; genus Xerocomus; species Xerocomus tenax. The sequence continues at coordinate 8,905 of JBBPQJ010000207.1, forward strand.
TTTGACGATATAAAAGATGTGCGTGAGACGTTGCTAGTCTGGCTCGTGTCCAAAACTTTCCCTGTTCGATGACTGGCGCCTGATCGAAGGCGATGGAAGCAAATGAACATGTACACGTGACAGGTAAGCCTGCTAAAAGTTAAGGTAACAAAAAGTCTCCGATCGTGTCTCAACTCTCCATCATACATCCACCATCCACAATATTACAATATTACAAGTATAGGTCAGCGGACCAGTCCTTGTATTTCTCCACGGCCTCTATCAAGCGATCCCCCTTCCCTCTTACCATGTCAAGCACCCTTCTGTGGAGAGGAAGGCGGATCGGAGGATCTTCCAATTGGGATATTCGCTCAAACGCAGCACAGGCTTTCTGGGGATCGCCATCTACATGAGCAGCTGTTTGGAACATTGCACGCCATTTAGTTCCCGGAAGTGATGGATCCGTGTACGCAGGGTGGGGAGGAGCGAGGCCGGTTTGTGCCTTTGAAAATAGATCTGTGCGGAACGGTCCAAGGTTGAGGATGGTAACCTGTTTAAGTTCAGTTGAAGAGATACGGGCATGAAACAATGCCGTACCTTGATGTTCCAAGCGGGATTCAATTCGTGCGCAAGAGCTTCAGTCACTCCCTCGAGAGCGAATTTCCTTGCGAAGATTGAGTTTGGGAGGCAATTCGATTATAAGTGGGGCTTACGATGCGCTGTAATGTCCGTAGCACGCACTACCGATGACGCCCAATCCGGATGATACCTGGAGGAGCCTACCGCCCTGAGGTTGGTTCTCTTCTCTGAAGAACCGCACCGCCTCTCGGCTGACTTGTACAGCGCCCCAAAAGTTGATTTCGAACATTGCTCGCGCGTCCTCGTCATTGACAGCTTCCACTTCGCCGTTGATCATCTTTCCCGCATTGTTAAAAACGACGTCCACACGGCCAAACGCCTCCTTGGCTTTGGCAAACGCTACAGGGATCTCGGCATGCTGAGTGACGTCCAACTTGACTACGAGCAGTTGAGTAGATGGGTATTCAGCAGCGAGGTCATCTAAAGCCTCGGGCTCGCGAAGAGTGGCGACGACTTTGTGCCCTTGTTTCAAGAGATACACGGTCAGGTAGCGGCCAAAGCCAGTTGAAGTGCCTGTGACTAGAGGCGAATCAGTACCAGGTAACATTGATGTAGAGCGAGCTTACTGAACCAGACTTTGGATTCTGCCATGGTGAAACAGAGAGAGTTGATCGGTGATCGACGCCAGTCTGCGATGGCCGAGCGCATTTATCAATCAGCAAGCTGGTGGGTTCAATCGATTCCACATCATGATAATCACAAAGGCGCAGCAGCACGATTAGTGATCCACGTAACTTCAGAATTCATAAAGGGAAGAGATCACTGAGCAACGACGTAGTACGCAATCTCAACGAGGACGTTCTCAATTCATTGACGTACTCACCAAGGCTGCGCACAACGTTATCTTGCTATCCATCAGATAAATGCTCGTTCGGCAGACAATTGGCTGATCAAAAAGGCTGTGTTTCGTGGAAGTTCCATCAGATCCCCCTCTACAATGACTAAACATGATGGGATTAACTGCAATTTGCAGGTAGGTGAAACTTTATTCCACTAACCCTGTAAAAAATGCACAAGTTCAGCACCCGTACATCTAGCATACAATTCGTGTTGAAGACCCATCATAACCATAAAATTCTAGCTCTAGGTATGCGCGTTCAGGACTTTGTGGAAGGAACGAAGAAACCGCACCTCCGAGTCGGAGCGAAGTGTCGGCCAAACAGTGGCGTGGGAGCACCGTGGGTGATAATGGTGGTGCATCTAGATTCCACACCACTGGTTTTCCGAGAGTTCAGGTGAATGGGAACGCACAA
>JBBPQJ010000208.1:0-10765 GCA_038092415.1 Xerocomus tenax
ATGGGCTTTCCCATCTGCCACTTATGACCAATCGGTCAATTTCACCATTCATGACCAGGAGTGGGAGATTTTTCGTCGTGACATGTTCCCTCCTTCCTACGCTAATCTACATCTTATAAAATCAAAAATGCCTAACTATATCCCACATGAAACTGATTGGGTGGAGAATGCAGATGGAGGATGGAACCAATGGATAGAGAATGCAGGATTGGGCCTAGGAGTACCCGTCGAGGAATACACTGCTACATATCCACGGGATCGATGTCAGCGAGACGCCCCTCATATTTGTAAAAAGTCCTTAACGATACAAAAACTAATCAAAGGAGCTGTAGGAACAGGCCAAGAGAATGTCGTTTATGCATCTCTCACTAGAACTTACTGAGGAAGAAAATGAAGAGCTGTTGAGGAAGGCGAAAATGTTCGCTGACTTAGAAGACATACTTAGACCCTTCGTAAATGTTCCTGTTCCTCCTCTTTGGCCTATGAACATTTGTCAAGGAAGCACTGTGTACAATAACGATTTTGATATTCTGATACAGACATTTTTGGACTTTAATGCCTGGAATAAATCCAGAGATATTGATATTCCATATCACTCTTGTACAGATAAGGAAGTAACTTATGCGAGACATCATGGAGGACCTGATGTTATCATTACAAATCCGCATTACTTCCCTATGCTTCTTTTTACGATACTAGAGAAACACGCTTCTGATGTTTCCAGTTCATCTCCGAGATTTCATCTATGGTACCATGGCCAAAGACTAAACAGGACAGGAAACATTATTGGAACCAAAAGGGACTGGGACCAAACAAGAAGATGTGCAAGCATCAATCTTAGCAATTATCCAAACTCTTGGGGACTTCTGGACAATCAAGTGGACGATGGGGTTTGACTTTCAATCTTCTTAACCAAAATTATTACGATCTGTTTGTTAACGAAGGTTTTGCAGAGACTATCCTATTCCCTTAAATGGCTACTCTCGATATCCCTACCGACTTCAAAGTCGACAATACTCTTCTTGCACGTATCCCCATTCTTAAAGGTCCATCTAACTATTCCAATTGGTCTATCTGGATGCAATCTGTTCTAGAATCCCTCTCTGTCTGAGGAATTGTCGATGGTACTCGTACCTATGACAACACCAATGCCGCCAATCAAGATAAATGGAAGATCATTGACAAAAGGGTTGGTGGCATTCTTGCCAATACCCTCACTGATGCCCTTATCCACAATGTGTCGTACACTTACTCAGACACACATTGTCTGTCCTTTGCGAAAGCAATTTGGGACAAGATGTTGTCCTTATTTGGATCTCGTGACCTAGCCAGCCAGTTCCATATGCTCTAACAAGCACCGCAGATTAGTATCAATCCTAAGTCTGCTAGCGAGGACATTAATAAGGTCACTTCCCTTCTTGATCAAATGGCCACTTCTGGATTAAACCTTCTGGATGCCTTCCGAGCCATGCTGATTCTTCAGTGACTTCCTCCTCACTTTGACACTTTCTGTTCTTCAGTGACTTCCTCCTCACTTTGACACTTTCTGTTCTTCAGTGACTTCCTCCTCACTTTGACACTTTCTGTTCTTCAGTGACTTCCTCCTCACTTTGACACTTTCTGTTCTACAGTGGCTATGACCACTGACAAAGCCCACTTCACGGTGGAGACTATTATGTCAAAAATCTTGACAGAAGTATCGATGATGGGATCTCGATGATCTCTCAATGCCCGCATTTCAAATGTGGAGACAGAAGAAGTACATAACTATTCTGCTAATAGGACTAATGTGATCCGAAAGGGTCCACCTAACTTTAACAAGTGGCATCCTGAGGGTGGTTTTCAAAACCAACAACCTTTTGGGAAACCGGGACCTTACTGTTCCAACTTCCAGAAAAGACTTAACCCTTTCCAAAAGAAGAAGGAGCAGAATCATGTGGGCTTCAACATGAGGAAGAATAAAGGCAAAGGCAAAGCACCCCAACAAATGGGAGCAAGCTTTGTCAAGGGAAAACAAGGTTTCATTTGCGAGATTGTAATTAATGACGATACTGATCTGTCTTTAAATGAAGCAGCAGAGTCGCATTATTACAACCATGACACACCGATAGGAGCTAACAAAGATCTTCCCATTGAGATCCCGAATGAGATTACAGAGAAGACCATTTCGACCTGGGAATCAGGATTGATGGATGTGGATACAGGTATGAACTCTTCCTTTCGTTGCGGCTCCTCAATCTAACTCCAAGTCAACTGAAGGAGTAGCCAGACCTTCTCAGATAAGAAATACTCTGATCAATACAGATCAAGACCAACTGGTTGCTCCAATACCAGAGTTTTCTGAGATCAAGATGAAAGGAGAATGAAGAAAAAGAATAAAGAAGTTGTCGTTTCTTTAGGTGGTCTTGTTTCACAGACCAATCATTTTTCTAATCATGCTGTTGTCTTTCCTTCTCCTTCTATTCCCTATACCCAAACTGAAGCTTTTGATGTTTCTTTCCAGCCTTTGCTGAGATATGGTGTGGTTCCTGAAGAACCCATCACTTACCCTTCACATGAAGGAGTTTTACTAGATAGGGATAGAGTAAATATTTATCGACAGATAGACGACGATAGGGACACCTTCTATGATGAAGAGAGCAATGAATATCTTTGCTACTATCTTGGTGATAATTCACCAAAGAGTGATAAGCCTAATGAGTTTGCAAAAACACATTGGATGATTGATAGTGGATGCACTGATCATTTAAGCCCTTTCCTAGATGACTTTGTACATCTTAAAGAAGGAATGAGAACAGCCTCTGTTGCAAATGGTGGAACTGTAGCCATGTATGGCCTAGGCACTGTTGTTCTACAACAAATCAATGGTAGCCTTCCACCTACAATCGTAACATTAGAAGATGTGTGGTACGCACTTGCTGCAACTAACAGATTATTATCTGTCACAGCATTAACAAACTGTGGCTTTCGCTGTGAGATTTCATCACTAGGATCCATGATTTGGGACAAGAGAGGACGTGAGGTGATTCAGGCCACAGCCCTATCCCCCACTAACAACCTTCACTGGTTTCAGTTGTCACTGATTACTCCAGTGATAGGCTCTGTAGCCTCTCTTGTGGATGACAAATCTTATCATATTTGGCACCAACGTTTTGGTCACATTTCTCGTAATGCTTTGCGACATTCGCACACTAATCTGACTGGTGTTCCCTCTTTAAGTTTATCTTCCGATTTGCCTTCCTGCAAAGGCTGTACTGTCGGAAAGATATCAGAAAGATCCTTTCCAGGTTCAGATAAGAGAGCTTCTCGCTCTCTTGCTCTGGTTCATACCTACCTAGTCAGTCCTATGCCAACTGGGCCGTACTCACGTGCTTGGTATATCCTCACATTCATTGATGATCACACTAGGTATCCTCTGTTGTCGTTCTTGCAGGCCAAGTCCGACACTTTAAAGCACCTTACTAATATGGTCTCTTGGGCTGAGACCTTTACTGGTCAGTCCCTGACTTCTGTCCGTTCGGACCGAGGGGGGGAATTCATGAATCATAAGTTTCAAGTGTTCCTCACTTCCAGAGGAGTAACTCATCAGACTTCTGTTCCTCATATGCCTCAGCAAAATGGAAGAGCTGAGAGATTCAATAGAACCATATTAGAAAAGGCAGAAGCCATGCGCCATCATGCCTGCCTTCCTAAAGCATTCTGGTAAGATGCTGTAGAGACTGCTGTTCACCTATATAACAGACAACCCATGCGATGTCATAATTGGAAAACCCCTATTGAAATATTCAAGGGAGATGGCAAGAAACCAGATGCATCTTATTTCTGAGTATTCGGATCTAAGGCTTATGTTTTCATTCCTCCAGAACAAAGGCTAGACAAACTGTCTCCCAAGTCTGAGGAAATAACATTCATAGGATATGAACCTAATACAAAAGGATGGCGATTTTGGTCCAAAGTAAAACATCGATTGTGATTGCAACTAACACTACATTTGATGAGAATAGTTTTCTGCATTGTTCCAAAAGTCAAGAAGATGGACCTGCCCCTATTCCTATTCCAGACGATCAATCTGATCATGAATCAGAAAGATATGAATCTCGACCAGAATCTCTTCATTGAGAAATACAAGTATATATTCCTATACCTCGTGGAGATGCACCTGAACTAGGTAATGATCCTGGATATTATCTATGGTCACCTCTATCATCTCCTTCATTGTCTTCTCATCCTCCTACACCTACTCCTGATACTTCTAAACAAACTTCTTTCTCACCACCCAATCCTGGTGTTAAGAGAAATCGTCCAGACACTAGTCATCAAGCTCAAAAAGATGACCTTCATCAGAATAAAAGATACCTTGTCACTGATTCTCCTTCCTTGTCTTCATCTTCTGATGAATGAGAAATGTTAGTCCCTGATTCAGTTAAATGTAACTGGATGTCTCCTAGACAACAAGCTAGAGAACCATTAGTGCAGTTTAGAGCACGACCTCATCAATATCAACCGATGAGAGATCAGAGATCTAACTTTAGAGAACCTGTGGAACAAAGACGATCTAATCACGCTCCACAACCAAGGTTCATTCCCGATAATGCTTATGGTAATCGACTACCAGCAGAAATCAAGAGAGATATCAGACAAGGAGTTGAATCTATTCAGGAGGAGTCTTCTGATCAGATGAATACTGATCAAGATAAACCTATGAATGAGAAAGATGATGATATCAATGACATGTATAGTAATACATGGTTTCGTCATCATTTAGCTACTGCTATAGAATCAGCAGATCGCACAGTGCCCAAACAATACCGAGATGTTTTAAAACTATCTCAAGATGAACAAAAAGATTGGCACACTGTAATGAAAGATGAGATGAAATCTCTACTTGATAGAAAAGTATGGGAACTTGTAGACCTTCCTAAAGGTCGGCAACCCATCAAAGAGAGATGGGTTTATGCCATTCATCCTGGAAATCATATAAGAGCTCGCTTAGTTGCAAAAGGCTTTACACAGATATTTGGAATAGACTATGAAGAAACCTTTTCTCCAGTTGCAAGGTTTGAAACTGTTTGTCTAATGCTAGCACTAGCTGCTCTGCATGATTGGGAGATTGAAGCACTAGATGTCAAAACCGCCTTTCTATTTGGCGAGCTAGATGAAGAAATCTACATGGTTCAACCTGAAGGTTTCATAGTTAAAGGCCAGGAATCTAAGGTCTGTCGCCTCAAGAAAGCCATATACGGCTTAAAACAAGCTGCCCTTCAATGGAACAAGCTTCTTCACAAGTCCCTTGTCAACTTTGGTTTCAAAAGATGTATCTCCGATTCTGGAGTTTACATCAAATTCATTGGCAAGGAGATCATTATTCTTATCATTTATGTTGACGATGCTTTATTTCTGGGAAGTAACAAAGCTCTAGTCCTCTCTCACAAGAAAAAGATCATGAAGAAATGGGAATCTTGTGATCTTGGTGCCGCTAAAGAATATCTTGGTATGCGCATCACGAGAGATCGCGAGAAGCGATCTTTAACCCTTGATCAATCCAAATATGCTAACAAAGTTGTTAAGCAATTTGGTCAAGAGAATTGTAAGGAAACTCTCGTTCCTTTACCCACAGGATATATTCCTCATCCCAATGTTGGAGATGTTAATGCTAATCTTCAAAGTCGTTATCAATCCGTAATCAGATCCTTGCTTTACATAATGCTTGGAACCAGACCAGATCTTGCTTACTCTGTAATCAAGATGTCTCAATATTCTTCCAATCCTTCAGAAGAACATTTGCAGAAGGCGATTCAAATAATTCGCTATTGATCGCACTCTCAATCACTCTGCATCACTTACACATCTACCGGAATCCATTCTGGTTTAATTGCCTATTCAGATACGGACTGGGCAGGAGATGTAGAGACATCAAGATCTACTACTGGTTACGCCATGTTTTTGGCAAACAGAATTGTTTCTTGGTTATCAAGAAGACAACGAAGAGTTAGACTCTCTTCAACTGAAGCTGAGTATTGTGGAATGACAGAATGTGCTAAACAGATCCAATGGATCACAAATCTCTTTAATGAGATTGGATTTCCTTTATATTGCATACTATTGTACGTAGACAATCAAGGTGCAATATTTTTTACATCAAATGCAGCACAAGAAGGACGAACAAAACATGTTCGCATTCTTCAACATTATATTCATGAAGCTGTAGAATTTAAAGAGGTGGAACTATTCTATGTTCCTACAAACCTACAGTTCACATACATCTTCACAAAGAACCTAGGAAAGAATAAATTCCTAGAAGGACGTAAGAGTCTAACCCTTACACCGTTCACAACATGAACAGTGAGGAGGAGTGTTGGAAATAGTGATTAGCGATGATCTGTTACACTTATCTTATCAAGTGACTATCACACTTACATCAGTCAGTCGTGGTGAGGTGTATTCGTCTGAGCATCCTTGCTCTGCAGTCTTCATCTTTGTCTGGGGCAGTCATGTTCGATATCATCGCCAATACTATCTCTTGCTGTCTTCATCTTTCCTGCCACCTTTTCCTTGTGCCGGGTGGCTTCTTCCTCATCCTCGATCACCATATCTTTGTTGGCATCGTCACTTGTTTTCATCTGCCCGACCACTTTTTCCGCACCCTCTGCTTTAGCCTCCTCCACCACCTCCACTTTCCTCAAATCCTCATCTCTCCATGATTCCTCCTCCGCATCCTCCGTTGCCTTGTGCTTCCCCAACACAGATGTGGAGGACTCATCCTGCTTTGTAATCACACCCTTCCTTTCCACGTAGGGCCACCAAGGATGGAGCGACAAGGTAGATGAATCTGCGGTGCAGATAACAGTCCAATTGGGCCACTCATTGTTGTCCGCTGGCCAGTGGTGGTCGATGGCAATGAGGAGTAAGGGAACCACCGCCTTAGCCACTGTTGCCTTCTCCATGTTAAGAGTATGGTTTATTCAAGAATGAGATGTACTTACCATTTCAGCATTGATGGTGTCTACCGTAGCCCCCCACCAATCGAACTTCTCTCTGACATCGTTTCGAATAAGGAAGTCTATCTTGCTTTTTGCGGCTTGGAGCACGCAGTTTTGGCATCCATGAGAGGGAGTCGGTGTGGATGTGAAAATGGTCTGGGCATGATGGATATTGTTGTTGTAATACAGGAACAAGGTTCAAGAATTGTAAAGTAAGTCCACCTTCCCACGGTCACATTTTATGTTGTACGACACGTCAAACCTCTTTGTTAGGTAAAGTTTTACCATTATTCTGCTATCTTTATCACTTCCACACAGTCCTGCCAACTGGAAACAATCATTTGTGATTCTACTATTAATGCCAGGTCTTCACAGTGTACGCTTTGCCACTCAAGGTAATACCCTATCTCCTCAGTTGACATCTTTGTCTAATTTGTGACTAGTGCTGTACTGGCCCGGCTTAGGGGAACTCTGGCTTTGACAAATCACAGACCAAGCCATGAGCCCCTAAAAGCACCTAAAGGGGGCCCAGCTCAGCCTGGAAGCCATGGCTTATACTGAAGCCACGGCATGGTACATGTAGACATGAAGTACTTCATTGGTAGTATACTCGAGCACCATGCAATCAATGTAGCTACTGCAGGAGGTCCCAATCCTCATCACCTGTGTCTTCGCCATCTGACTCATCTGATCTGGCCCCCTCTTCAGTGGTCTCCACCAACACGGACAGATCTTGTCGAAACAATAATTTTGATTTTGCCGCGCACTTGTGGAATTGAAGCGCCTCGACGATGTCGGCCTTGAGACTGTTATGCCGCTTGCTAATTGTAATACCAGCAGATGAGAACACCCACTCAGATGAAACAGAACTTGACATGATTGACAGGAAGTTGTGCGCAAGTGACCTCCAGACTGGATATCGCACGGAATTGATGCCCCACCATTGAATGATTGAAAGGTCACCGAGAATGTCTTGTGTGTTGAGGTATTGGTGGAAACCTTGTAGCCATGGTCTTGAAGAGTCTTCCCATTGCTGGCTCTCGCTCATAGTCCCCAATTCACCATCACCATCACTGTCATCTTCGTCCATGAGCTCATTCAATAGGGCTCGGACCTTTGGGTTTTGGCAGGTGACGGGACGTGGACAGTTCGTAGCTTGTAGTGCTTCCCTAGCATCAACGTACATGGTACGGTAGTGTTCCTCGTACTTCTGTGTATTAGCCCCATTTATTTTACTATATTTAGTTGATAACGTACAATGGCTTCAGCATGGCATATTGCATCATTGTAGAGCGCTTCACCCCAACTTGTGCGGATGTAGTTTAATTTTTGACTCGGGTCAAGTACTACAATTTTCCGATATTAGATACATCACAAATAACAGTTAGAGACTCACTCATGGCGATAATGTATGCGTCGGATGTTGATGTGCGGTCATAGTAAGTTGATATCTTCCTCAGTCCAGCCTCAAGTGCATTACTGAACTTGCTGTATTTCCTGCTCTTCGCCCTTGCTGACCATACTTTATGAAGTGCTTCGAGCGCCGGCAAAGCGGTATGTAGAGTGGGGCCATGCTCGCTCGAGAATGCATGTTGAGCACTCTCAGTGTACTTCATGAGTGGGACTAGTGAGCATCTTTATCACAAGCACAGTAATGTTGTACATACCACCAGTAGTGTCAAGGTGTGGTGGACGCGTTCCCACTCAGTGTCATTTAGCTCCAGCGCATATATCTTACAGCGCTTCTCACTGTCCCGCTCTTGCAAACCCAGCCGTGCAACAAATGTATTCACCTCCTGAGACTTGTTAGCATATGTGAACAATGTCAGAGCAGATCTCTTACCTCCTTCAGGTCCAGCGCACGACGAAGCATGATGAATGTTGATGACCACCCCACCTTCATGTCAAGCAGTAGCTGCAATGGGCAGCTGCGAGTCTGAATACTTTTGAACATCTCTTTGCGTTTTGCTGATGATCGTGCCTGTGAGATATTGCATGAAATGGAAAACTTAAGATCTGTTTCACTTACCTTGACAGTGATGGCACGAATGATGCCAATCACATCGCGATGGTTTTCATCACTTGTAGAGACCAGTTCTGCCTCGGGTGTGACAGGATCGTAATGTTTGGAGGTGCTGATAGTCCCCATGAATGCCTGGGTGACGAGGTTGATTATATGTGCCATACAACTATGATAGCAAGATAAGTTCAACCAGTCGCATTGAGGTTAGGATGCCGGCTTACCGTAATCGACGTTTTTGAGTGTCAAATGCCTGTCCGTTTCAGCAGAGATGAGTTGCCCAAACTTGTCCATCATAGTGCTATTGTTGCTCGCATTGTCGCAGGTCACATAGCCGATCTAACAAGATACATTAGTATAGCATGAATGAACTTTACTAATCATGTTGTACCTCGTGTGATACGCCGGCACGCTTGGCTACCTTGTAAAGGGCTTGTCCAAGGCAAACTCCATCATGAGCATGGTTGACCTGAACGAAGCCCAGAAGCCCTGTTTGAAGGGTCCATACGTGCGGCGACTGTTCTTCAATCCAGGAGGCTGTGATTGCGAAGTACGCGTCAAAGTTTGATGCCTGCCAAGCATCACACATCAGGTTGACGCGCCCTTGAACAGCCTCACTCTATTGCAACATGTATCATTAGCAAAACTTGTAATGTAGCTTGTAGCGCTCACCGAAAATGTTTGACGAAGGCTTTTGATGTTCCGGTGGAAAAGGTCAATGATCGCATCACGTGTAATCTTGCGACTGGGTATGTTGATTCCATTCATGGCACGGGAGACTATTTGCAGCATGTTATGGAACGCAGGATGTGACACACTGGAGATCGGCTATAATTATGTGTGGTCAGTATGTTTATGTATCAATTCAGTGTTGTTACACTCACCTGATCGGTCTCAATAATCCATCTGATGATAGCATCCCGCAAGCTAGTGTCTGAGTAACGGACAACTTGTTCCTTGGCCACTAAATGTGTATTGAGCGAGGACTGCTGGCTGAGCTCGGACTTCCCAGATGAGCTGGCCTCACAAGCCATCTCACAACGGTGTTTAGTATCCTCAGGCAGCATAGAGACAAAACCATTGACCGCTGTCTATTTTCGATATTCAACGGGATGGTTGGCTTGCTGGTGGCGCCGCAATGTTGTGGCTTCATTGATAAGAGCCACTGGTTTCTTCTGTAGCTTATTGTAGAATCATGAGCAAAAATTAGCAGTTAAACATGCAGAACATATGAGCAAGCATTACAATCTCTATACTTTTTGTCGTTCTTCAGGTATGGCTGGGAGAAGAAGGCCTCGATGTCTTGTGTGTGGTCACCTCATGCCTTCTTGGTGGGCCCATCTACATTCGCAACTTGAACTTCTTGAAGGAGGCCACCATCAGACTCAGTACCGAAGTCAATGATGTCCGACAGCTGTGATGGGCCTGTGGGTGGTGTAACAGCACGACCTTTGCCTAGAAAAGGGTATACATAGATGTCAAACAGTCACGGGAATTGAAAAAATAGATCGCACCCTTCACAATCCTTTTTTTGGGTTGACTCTCTGGGTCCGACTCATGCTCGGTGGTGCTTGAGACAGTGTCAATATCAATCACCTTGCGTTTTTCACCATGTGGAGGCTGCACCGGCAGCATTGCTGCTTTTGCTTGGCGGTGGGAAGAAAGCTCTGGCTCGGCCGCGTTATCGACACATGTCACGCGTGCCGAGGGGGCTGGCACACGTTTTGGCCAGCGAGGCTGTTCTTATCAGAACAATTAGGCATAG
>JBBPQJ010000209.1:0-10762 GCA_038092415.1 Xerocomus tenax
CACAGACCCAGCCCAGCTCACCTGTAAAACTCTCCGCGCAGAATTTGTGCAAGAGACCTTCGATGATACTGTTATCGGGGGAGAGCAGCAAGTCAGAATCACATACGAAGATGCGCGACAGTCTGCAAAGCGGGCGTGCGAAGGTGGCGAGGGTACCAAAGAGTGTGTTGAGAGGGAGAAAGGGGGATGTTTGAGGAGAGTTGTCGGTACAGAGAGGGAGATGACATTGTTGATGCATGGGGACGGATGTCGAGGACGAGGGCAGATGGTGGTATGGAAAAGGGCTGCGGGCAGGGCCGTGGTGAGAGCATGAGGTGGGGGTGGTCGGGGAGGAAATAGGCAGTGCGGAGATCGGCGGACTCGAAGCGGCGGTCGATGACATGAGCAAGGTTGAGCTACTCGACCGCAAGCTCGCAGGTGTCTTGGTCTTTGTACTTGGCCAGCTCCTTAAGAATGGCCAACATCGCAACATTGGTCTGGGAACATCCGGTGAGAAACATCTTGGAGCACGCTCATTCAACTTACCTTTCCGGCATCGGATGGGTGCATCAAGGAGTATTGGCTCGCCTGTGCAGAAAGCGATAGGGAACCACTTGCTCGGGACCCGATTGAGTTTGACGACCATGAATGTAGCCCGTGCCCACTCGGGCAGCTTGTTTACAGGGACGAGCAGGTCGTCACTTCCGGTGTGCCTCCCCCACGTGAGAACAAGTGCTTGGGAGAACGCTTGAAAGATCCATCAGGTAGCTTGCACTTCTTGTTTGACATCAAGTGGCCTCCCTGAATGAATGCCATGCTCTGCTGCACAGTAGAACAAGGAGCGAGAGTTGCAGTTTTGGGTACGGTAGCAGAAACCTTTTGATGTCGACATCCATGGGATTATCAGAGTTTCCACGTCATCACGAAGTTCTTCAAGAACAGGAATGTCATAGGCCGGTATAAAGTTGATACAGAGCAGTGCAGATGGACGAGGAAACATAGGAGTCGCGGTGCGCAAGAAGGATGTCGGATGGATTCTGAGGGAGCTCGCGGGGGACTGACAAGTGCAGAAGGTTTACGACTGTTGAAGAGCTCCATCAGTTAGTTCTTGCAGTCTCGCAAGGTTGACTCCAAACCGACAATTGAGAGCACTACAGCGGCTTTGTCTGCAACTGTGACCAGATCGCGGTGGAGCTCGGATATCTGCCACCGTGCCCAGAAGCCATCGATAGCGTGTGGAGAAATGACGTCCCTATCAACTTCAGCTTTCCCTGCTTAAGAGGCAGCGGACGACCTACCAATAATGAACTCATCTGCGCCAGTGTCTTCTTCTCCATTGCCTGATTTCGTTGCCTTCCGTCCGCCTTCTTCGCCTTCTTCATCGTCTATCTCGTCCCCAATCTCGTTACCGTCCTCGCCTTCTTCCTCTTGCTCCTCATCGAAGACAATCGCAAAGCTGATTTCTTCGTCAATCTCTGCGTCCCTCTGCTCTGTATCATCGTCCACTATTTTCTCGCCCTTGGCACCATAGTCAATTATCTTCTTCGACAGTTTTTGAGCGCCCTAAGTAGATCTTCCCTGCCTCTGCGGTACGCGGCCGGTATATAAGTTCCTCTTCTCTGCCGGCGTCTCTTGCTTCTTCGTGTTTCACTCTTCGAACCGTGATTCACATTCGCCTTCGAATAGTCGTACGGAAACCTCTCGCTTGAAGGGGCGGTCGAGGTCCGCGAAAGGTGCGCGCACTTTTTCGCCGAATCGAGAGCCAGACTAAGACGAAGATGACGCTGAGGGTATCGACTCGGGGGATAGAATCTCGCTAGGCAGATCTAAGCCGACCCACTTCATCATGGGGCGACCTGAGATGTGTGGCTGGAATCGGACAAAGCGGATGCCTCGTCCACAATCCGCGTCAAGTCAAGAGCGAGTTCGTGAACGCCCGCAGAACTGGACCAATAGTTTGGATCGAGAGGCCTCCAATCTCGTAGCTTACCCAACACGAAGCGCAAAGTGGATGTGTCGCCTTGCTCAGCAGAACTGTTGACTTGTAGAACGTCGCGGATGGATAAGAGAGACGCCAGTGAGAAGAGGGAGGTACAGGAGGTCGAAAGTTGCGACTCGAGATCGGGTGACAATAATACGAGCAGACGGTTGAGTACTTGATCATATCCATAAAATCAAAGGGGTTCGTCACGTTGTGGACTTTGTCGTTCCCTAGTGAAACCAGTAGATATTCAGCAGCGAATTCGATGTATTGGCACATGAGCTTGGCGTTCATCCCGGTCAACGCAACCGGCAGTCCATCTAACGCTCCGAGTTTAGTACAAACGTTACAGGTTTCCGAGTATCTTACCGGTCAAGAACTCTTGTTCAATCTTCACGGCCTCTTTAATGACACGATGGACAATATCGGGACGAGACCGACGTTTCAAATGAACGGGGGGCATGCGAAATCAGTGTGCATCCATTCATCACGGCTGATGAGCTCGTTTGAGAAGGTGAGACCATGCTTCTTCGACAATAAAGGAACCGGGACCCTTGACAGCAGCAAAGGTAGCCAGGCATTTGGCGAATGTAGAGCGCTTGTCTGAGATCCATCGTAGGGTCCAGTCGGCCTTGCGCTTGACGCAGGGAATGATATCAATAGCATCGAGGAAGTACTTGCGTAGTCCTTGATGTACGTGTCGATCAGAAGTGAGTACTCTTGGAAGGTATACTTTCCATCATAAACTGGAAACCGTAAAAGTAATGGGCTTCGGCAGCTGGACCTCATCGGAAGTGTCCAACGAGGTTCTCATTGACAATGCGGCGAAGAAGGCGAGGTCATGGGAGATAAAGTGACACTCGTTGTCGTTCAGGTGATTGCTCCAGTCGTAGAGGTCCTTTGGAGGGCCCGTCTTCTCGGCGAGCCAATTTAGTCGTGCGAGCCGCATCTCCCTGATTCGATGCGGGGGAAGGCATCGCGGTAAAGCGGGAGTGCTGGATAGGGCAGGAGAGAAGCAAGCAAGCAGCTGACGCGTTTTGAGCAATGTTGGACATAAAGGGGCTGTACCATCTTAGAATCAGTTTTACTTAGGAGAGAACGACTTACACGGGTGGATAGAGTCGAAGAACCTCTGATACAACAACCCTAGATCAGCACACATGGTTTGGCAAGTGATCACATGCATCGCGCACCATTGATAAACGCCTTCAAAAACTTCATCTCCCGCATGTCATCATGCGTTGGCCGACCAGAAACACCAACTTTGGTGATAATTTCCTCTCTCAACCGTGCAAGGACGTCTGGATGCTGAGAGAGCACGTAGACCGCAAATGTCAGTGTTGCGGCCGTCTGGGCATGGAAACTCAGGACACAATCATATCATTGCCACACCATCGACGTACCGTATCACTCCCAGCGATCATGATGTTGAGTGTCTCGTCCCTGATGGTCGTTTGATCTAACGACTGGCCGTTAATACATCAGCACCTGCATTGCACGTGCAAAATTACGACCTTGGGTGTAATTTGCCAAATGTTCCAAGAGCGTTTCTCCTTCCTTGGCCTCCCCCGCGGCATCTTGTCCGAGACGCCCTTGTTCGCGCTTCTTCTCGAGCGTATCCGCAATAATAGGGTCAACAAAGTCGTGGCACACCTTGACGTGCTTATCGACCTTGTTCCTCCAAAACTCGGCAAAGCGCCACGAAGACCCATAGTTGGACCGAAAGGCAGTCGTAATCTGCGCCTCCTTGAACGCACGGATAAAGTAATTGGCCGGATGATTCAAAAACGCCGGATCTTAGGACACTGGGGACGTAGGCGGGTAAACGAGGCCAGCCGGGAGCGTGCAGACGTCTTTGCCAAACAGAAACTCGGTCGCCGAATTGAGCGTGAAACGCGTCGCCAAGTCTTGCACGTCGACGGGGTACCCCGCGCGCAGGTGGATCTTGAGCTGGTGGATGGCGTTTTGTGCGTGTTTCTCAAAGACGTCAAAGTCGCTGATGCGATCGCGGGCAAAGAACGGACGGGTCATGGTGCGATGGAATCTGCAAAATCCGTGTTAGTGCGCCGAACAAACCAAGAGGACGTCGTCTGGTGCATACTTCCAGATGGCGCCTATGGACGAGAGTGAGCCCACGGTTTAACATGTCTTTGGAAGGAGGCCAACCCTCAGAGTTGAAAACGCCGGTTCCCAAAGAGAATTGAATTGGTCGCGAAAGAGGGGTCCTTGGCGCGCTTTTTTTAGTATACCTGAGGATCTGCTCGAACCTCATGCATGGCTCACCTTTGACTTGGGAAGTAAACTGCGTTGCAAGAACCGCTGCCTGGATTTGCAATGTCATTTACATGATATTTGCTGAGAGGGCAAGTAGGCCCACCTTGACGTATTCAGGCTCTGTCGTGCATATCTGGTAAACATGGAACCAGCCCACATCACATGGCTGTCCAACGACCAAAAGTAGAGAAACTTGCCCTGTTTTCATACAACATGTAAAAATTGAGCGTATTCCCGTTTTCTTTACATTCGCTCTCCAGGTATTCAGCTGCAGTCGTGCGAGTTAACACATTCGTGACGGGCAAGGATTGAAAGCAAATATGCACTTGCCCAGATAGCCATTGCTGAAATTCCACGCGAGTGTCGAAAGCTTACCGCAATGGAGGCTGGGAACGCGAGTAGATAGGCTGCAACAGCCGGATGAGGAAATACGATACCTCATTGTACGCAAACTGCCCATGCTCAGTCCACAATGACAGATACGCGGTCCGGCATTAAAAGATGAACGGATTCGGGATCAGGTACGTGTGCAGACGTGCGTCGAGGAAGCGATCGGGATCAAAGAGGTGCGCTGCACAAGGAAAATGTGATACAAGGTCGGATCGCTACAATGACTGCCTTACCGTCAGGACCCCACAGAACTTTTCGGCAGTGCATCAGGAAAACGCAGTACAAGACCCTATTTACAAATCGGGGTAAGATCCGAACGGCGAGGTCGTCTGATGGGCTCACATCGTATCGGGGGGATATAAAAGGATTGACCGCCGTTCAGTGCTGGGAATACATGCTCTTCAGCAGATAATCTGGAGAGTGATCAGGGCGAGGAACGGGAATGCGTAGCCACGGAGATTATGGAAGATAAATCTGGTGCAACGAGTCGCGATTCGCGAGATTGTTGCTGTGGATAGGGAAGGGTGACACGGCGTTTTGGAGAAGCGGGAACACAACGAGAGTAAGTGGCAAGCTCGTGAGTGGGCATGTCGAAGGAGGGGCCGTTGACGACCATCCCGGGTTCTGCAAAGAGAACATTAGAAATATGTTCGGCTTTGATGTCCGTAATGAATTTGGGCATGCTGGTGAACGACTTTCAGCTGGGAGTCAAATAATCACTGGCAATCAGTTGCACTTACTACATAGCATCATGATAACGCCGAAGTCCCCGTGGACCTAAAAGTCAACTCGGCATGACGGATTTAATCGTCTCTTTCACGGTTTTGCGGAAAGAATAATCCATGGTGGGGGACGCATCAACATGGAGACGGGGTGCTTATCGTCCGGTATATTGGGCATGTCTGCTTCAGGGGAGGGAGGGAATTGAACGTTGGTGAGGGAGCGCTGAAACTGCAGTGACCGGTCTTGTACTTGGTGTGCCCAACTGTATATCGATGGTGGTGCACGGACGTTAGGCGAGACGTGCCGCGTGCTGCAAGCGATCAACCGCGGGAACGCGTCTCACTGGCGAGACGACGATGACAATACATATTTGCTCGCTGTCGCCCACAGTGAGCTCGCATTTGGCATTACACTATAGAATATCCATGTACATGCATCACAGGACTTTGGAGATAGCATAGAAGAAATCCTTGTCAAAGTATTTGTTCAGAAAAAAAGAATGTGAACCGTAAATGCTATTCGAATGAGTAAGGCGGTTGTCAGCAACAGGACCAAAATGTGGTACAATGTGCGCGTAAGACCTCAACTGATCCAGTGGAAAAACCTCCCCTAGGTCCTCGCCTGATGCGCGTTTGGCTTTCCTCAGGACGTGAAGGCCCGTAGTAGATTCGGTATCACTATGCCCTTGGGGTATAACATCAAGCCGTTGTGCGTAAACCAGAGCACGATTCGCCCAAGGAGTGTGGCCGCGTTTTGGACATGCAGGGGACATGATGAGGCGAACAAGAATGACGGTGTGGCCTAAGAAAATTCGAGTTAATGCGAGGGTTTTTGTGGAAATAACATACCAGTAAGACCACTGAGTGGCCATTGATGGGCCTGATCCACCTGTAGGATTGCGGGATCGTATCGACCATGTTTCCAGGTTCGGTCGGGGGGGTGAGCGTTGACAGTGAACGTTGGTCCCAACTCGTTAGGGCAGTGATAGGACTTTTGCTGCAGACGGACCTTGTGCCAGACTTGAAGCTCAGAGAAGGGAAGGTCTGCGTCAGGACCTGACCGCCTGGGACCACCGAAAGTATGAAATTTCTTCTGACGTGGCTTCCCCTCGCGCCGCACATAATCAGCCAAAGCCCCACGGAGATCCGGAAGACCAAAATCTTCCATGACTTCATCAACAGATCGGCGGCGATGCGTGGGTTCAATGTTGAGGTGAATAGCTGTTGACCCGGCAATGATAGACCGGGGTGGTAAGAGGGTAGATTCGCTGGCCGCCTCAGCAGCAACCTTGAAAAAGTCAGTGGATTGACGTTTTGCGGACCAAAGGTCGGCCAGAACATTTCCTTGGGAAACGGCGTCAACGTTGTCTTCTTCGGTATCGTCCAGTGCATCAACATCTGACTTATCCAAATTCTGGTCCTCCAATGTTTTAAGGCATATCGCGGAAGAAAATAGACGACACTTTTCATCGCGGTCAAGGGCACGGCAAATTTGAGCATCATAGTCGCGATGGTTAGTCATGGAAGCAGGATCCTTGATGACTTCGATATGTGCGTGTTCGGTAGTATCTGCAGACCATTGGATTAGGCAGCCGACATGCGGGATGCTCGGGACCACGGCTTGCATTAGCTCTAACTTTGGAATCCGAAAGTGGTCCATAACCCTCTTGCCCCGACGAAGACCAGCATCGATAATAGCTTGCTTGTGATTGTGAAATTCATCCAGTGCGGCTCGAATCCTATCTAGCACCCGTGAAGTGATGGCTCGAGCTTGAGAAAGGTACCTGAACTCCATAAGCGCTCGAACTGCAGTCACGACATCTGGGGGAACACCGCCAGCGATGACGGCCACGAGATATCGTTGTATATCTCTTTGTGTTCTCCCACACACTTGTTTGAGCTGCGTGATCCCGTTATTGAAGTGACGAAGACCAGTTATTTTTGGAAGAACTGCGAAACGGAAGTCGATTTCCTCGGCACCAAGTCCGTGCTTGCACCATTGGACATCATGATCCCAACACTCACGGTGCCAGTAGTGGAGGGCTTCGGGCGTAAGGAAGTGAGAAGGTGTTGCAAACAGCCAATTTCGCCAGAAAGGGCGCGGAACGCCATTGAGACGAAAGACTTCACATGCAGTGAAGAATTCCGTAACGTTTGAAGCAAGATGGTCAATCATCTCAAGCTGGCTTTTCGTCAGGGCGGCGGTGCGTGGTGGATGTCGGAATGGGTCTCCGAAGTTTTCATGCGAAGCCGTAGTAACTGGAGAGGTCTTGCCTCGTACACAAGCAACTAGACAAGCTTCAGGCAGATCAACGATATAAGAAACGAGTGGAGTGAAGGCATAGCGAAGGTTCCCGAGGGGATCTGGAATCGTGCATCCAAGTTCCATTGCGCTTTTGAGCGGCTGAAGGACGATATCTAAACAATGATGGAAGAGGCGAGCGTCGAGGACGGAGCGCATTCTGGAAGACTCGTGGAGAAACTCTGGGATTGGAAGCAATGCGAGGAGAAGGAAGCCATGTACGGAAGACTTGTTCCTCACGTGCATCTTGATGTTCGCGAGGCTCAATAGCAAGGGATGCGCAGCTTTTCCTCCGCATATATTCGTAATATGGGTTTTGTCTGATGACAAAATGACACCGCATAATGTACCGCCAATGGGAATGTTTTTCTGCGGTAAACGGTCAGTTTACGAACATTAGGATTGTGTGCTCACTGCTTACCTGAAGTTCCCAAGCGCCGTCACTGCTCATCCATTCAGTAAAGACCCTGACATCACGCGCAGGAGAGGTGTACAGCCGGTAGGGTGAAAAGTCCATATTGTCTGCAAAGAGCGGGTTATTAAACAATAACTTGACACAGTCAAGGGCGTCGCGATAATATAATTTCACTGGGTCTTTCGTCTCGTGGTCGATGGAGATAATCCTATAGGACCATCGTGGTCCTGATGGTAACGATTCGATACGAGAACGTAATTCTCGCGCTGTGCGGAATGAGATCGACAAGTCCTTCGTCTACGAGATTGTAATCAGTGTACGTCCATTAAATGTCGAGCCCACGCACCGCGTCCAATGATAGGTATTCGTCAATAAGAGCCATGCTGAGCCTTGACTTTGAAAGAAAATTTGCCTCCCCCCAGTCCTTTGAGGACGCGAATGGATAATAGAGATTGGAACGTCGTTGTTCCGAGTACCGGTCCTTGTCGAACTGAGAGAGGAAAGTTTCGCCCACACCATACGTAGCTGATGCACCCTCAAAGTAATCCGTAACCCACGGATCCGAGTTCTGGGCTTGAGGAAACGGTGTGGCGTCTTCAATCAAGTCATCCGCCTCATTATCTGCCAAGTCAGGCGGGGCAGCCGGTGGCTCATATGGAGGATCCAGGTCAAGTGGACCAGGGGAAGGCGAGCGCATGCGGAAAGAATTGTCCGTCAAATCCAGGTCTTCGACCGGAGCGGTAGGGACTTCGAGGCCAAATTCATAGTTGTTGTCGTGACAGGCGGAGCGGGGCTGCGCAAGATGAAATGAGACACCTCGTTCGCTAGAAAAGTGTTTGAGACACCTAGGACAGTGAGGCATGGTGAACAATGAGGTCGGAATGGGGAGTATGCGCACCTTTGACTGAACGCCGAACGGTCACAACGTGTACGATGTGATCATCAATACGCGACCGTGAGACTGATACTTAAAATCTCCTCCACCTACTTCCTTCGTCGACATCCACCGACCTTTCGATATGGCCAGCTCTCACCATCCTGCCTCGGAATCATCCTTGACGGACCTAGAAACCGAGGCGCCTTCTGAGAACGGCATTCCGCAAGCACTTCACCGCGAGTCCTCAGTCATGAGCATCGTTCCCGAGACGCCCGGTGGAAACTCACCACGTTCCCTTCCTTCCCCAGACCGTGTTTCAGAGTCGCGTTCTAAATTATCACAGACAGAAACACACCATCGAGTTATACCCCAGGCCATTACTTCTCACATTGGCACTCCTAGCGCAGTTGGCGCGATCCGCAAGTCAAGCACTCTTTCACAATTCATAACACCCGCACCCGTCAGAGGATCGGCGTTGGTACCCCGTGGTTTCCCAAACAATATTTCATGGGTGACGGTAAACATTTCGTCTGTCGTCTGCCCACACCGAATGCGTCACTTATCGAACTTCAGAAGCCTGAGGGCCGCGTTGATCAAACCGAATCAGATTTTGATGAAGTTGATGCTCAGTTCGTACTCGAGGTTGCAAGAACACGTCGTACCATCTGTCGCCTTGAGCAGGAACTTGCTGAAGCCCGATGTACGGAGAGTACCACCCTCGCGAGATTGTACAAACATCGGGCCGAGGATGCAAGAAAACGACAAGATTACGCTGAGTTTGACCTGGGTCTCGCTCGAGAGAGGATGACCAGCAACTCCAACATTTCCGACATGTCGGTTGTGCGTAGGCCAAATGCAAAACGTCTCCGCCTGTCCAGCCCAAGCGAAAAACGGCCTGGCAGTAAGTATTTAGCGACAGTCTTTGGTTGCGCTTTTACTCATCAGCGGCACGGGATTTTTTTAGATGTGCATGGATTCCCGGTCTCCCCCGAGGTGTAGCTACTAGTGTCATAGATATATTCGAGATCATGATGTATGCCCATATGTGTGAAGCATTGTTTTCCTTGTCAAACCCGGCTGAACATACATGAAGCGCTCCAGCATTTGCATCCTTGCAAGTACAACGTCTCCTCGCTCCCCTCGCTTATCTACCTTCCCCAATTGATCCACTGTCTGATTGACGCGCTCCTCAGTCGAAAATCCGAATTGTCCCTCGTTCGTGTCTCAGAAATATGTCTCGAGTCGGATCTCAACGGGAGTCCAGACCCAGCCTCACCATCGTCGTCGGCGTCCGGAGCGACGACGCTTTCCCCTCGACATCAGCATCACTCGACGACTCCTTCCTCCCAAGCCATACAACGCACCACCCGCATACCGTGCCCATTTATCTGCACTCTTATGTCTGCTTTACATTCACAGCTCATTGAACCCGGCTGCTCAGTCGCCACGTGTCCCTTGGCTGCTTGCCCCGCTGTACACCACACTCGTCAGGGAGACCGGCGAAGATGACATTGCGCTCGTAGGAGGGATTGCTGAGATGGAGGAGGAAGACGGGGGAATGATTTAGGTGCGAATGTTGAGTGAGCTGACCACCAGCCTCGTACGTGTTTTTTTTTCTTCGTTGACCCGGTATCTTAGCCTATCACTAACCGAGTTGTTTCCTTTTTGTTAGCATGCCACTGGGCTTGATCCCACACTTCCGCACTTCGAGTCTCTCTGTGGAATCGTCCCAAGCCCCCATAGTCGTCTTCCTCTAGTTACTCGTTGACGTCGTTGATCGATTATGAGGAACTACTCCCGCCCAGTTCTCCTCTAACATCAA
>JBBPQJ010000210.1:0-10755 GCA_038092415.1 Xerocomus tenax
AGGGCGGGGCGTGACGACTGGTAAGGAAGACTGAGAGGCTGAGTGTTGGGCGGAAAGTTCGACCATATTGAAGCCAAGAAGGCTCCAGAGAATCAGAGGAGCAAGAGGAGACGGCCGCGCTGAACGGTGAACATGCAGGGGAGAAGGCCAGCTTCGAGACGGTCCCAGACTTTGTCGTCGTCCACACTTTCGTCCACGAAACTCGCCGTCTCAGAAACTTTCATTGTCACCTGCCTTTTTCGTAGCCGATCAATTACGCGACACAGAAGCCAATCAGAGGCCCATATTTCGACTTGCATGCTCAGAGCTTTCGTTTACCCGTCTACCTCTTGCCTACTGAACGTGCGTGGTGATCAGCACAAGCCGGGGTCATTGACGCGTAGACACTTCGCTCTTGATTTCGCTGCATGCGGTACTCTCTGCACCTGTCAATTTATCCTTGCTGGATGACGCACACCATCATACACTTATACTGTAACCTCGGGGCCGGTGTGAACGCGTGACTGGCTGTACTCAGAGCTCTGGTCGATAAACCTCCCTCTTATCATACTTAATTCATATTTATAGTGATCTGCATAAGACCTAATGAGTACTGTATATAGCGATCGCGTTGTCACATCGGCGACTCATTGTCGTTGTGCGTGCATGTGAGCACCCAGTAAAATCGGCGTCCTCTCGGCCGAGTGAGAACGAACGGATGCCATGGATGGGTTCACAACGATCATCATGTCAATGTGACTTTGCAGTGGTCGGGTGAGTGTAAGAGTTGGGTGGGGGTGATGGCAACCAACGCGGCAAGCGCGTGGGCTGGGCGCAACAGTACTGGTGACTGACAAGGACCAAGGTGGGGAACCACCTTGGAAGCGCGCAAGCTAGCCTCCGTGACTGCGCTCCACCTTGTTACGTTATTGCTCTCATATTTGAGCCAACATGATCCGATCCGAGTACCCACGTTCCTTTGCAATTCGACCTTGAACCTGGTAGGAAAATTCTATCCATATTGCGTTGCAAGTCTCAAAAAACCTTAGCTAGTTAGTAGTAGCATGGCTTCTTTCTTTCGGATTTACAAGTCTGTCAAGCATTTCTTCGTCCGTCGTTCGTTTTCTCATCCTGTTATAGTGCAGCCCTGATTCAGCGACCTATGCTGGCGCAGTCGGCAACTGCAGCCTTTCTATTCGGGGCAGGCGATGTAATTGCGCAGCAAGCCATGGAACGTCAAGGAAAGAATCATGATGTGCGTTCTTATCGACATAACCCGAATGATTCTGACCAGTCACCTTAGATCATGCGAACTGCTCGACTGACATTCTATGGAGGTAGCTTCCCGCCTATACGTTGCTGGAGATTTTCAGTGCTGAATCGTTTAACAGGCGCCCTATTTGGTCCTGCACTGACAAAATGGTACCAGCTTCTCAACCGGATCAAGTTCGCAAGTCCAACGAAGGGTGTGATATATCGCGTGGGTTTTGCTTGCAATCATTGTATGTTTCATAGGTTAACATATACGGCATCAGGTATTTCTCGATCAGGCTCTGCTGACTCCAGGTATGCTTCGTTACAAGCATATTGTTCCATTTATTCACTCTTATCAGTCGTCGTCGGATTTTTCTTTGGTACTATGAGTATCTTGGAAGGAAAAGGTACATCTGGCGCGGTGGAACGTATTAGTGAGGTTGGTCCTGATCCAGAGCACTTTTTTTTCATCTCATCTTGCTTGTGTCGTTCCTAGAACTATCAACCCACATTGCTTCGTAACTGGTAAGGGAAGGGTTCACTATTTTAACTTCCTGTCTCATTCTTGGTTTTCAGGGGCGTGTTCATCCCAGCGCAGATCATCAACTTCTCAATTGTGCCCCATCATCTCCGCTTCGGTGTTGTGAGCGTTGTGAGCTTGTTTTGGAGTACGTGACCCCAAAGTTTTGTCATGGAGTTTCTCATCGTGTCTCCATAGATACCTATCTTAGTGCTGTGAATGCCCGAGCACACGAAGAAGACAAGGGTGCCCACATGGAGTGATTCCACATCGTAGACTTCAAGTATATTTCCTAGAGCTCAAAGATGCCCACATTGCATGTGACTATACTCTGCCACATTAATTAATCCTCGCTGTGCCTTGGGTACTCGTTTAAGCAGTCAGTGCGCGATCATTGGCCCGCACAGCACGAGACCCTTTTTGTCACACCTGCCGAACATTGACACAGGGTTGAGAGAAAATGACATTACCCGACAGCGTTCCAGTAATCTCCTTGGCTGACGCGGTCTATAGCTAATGAATTCTCGAAACAACTTGCAACGCGTGACTTGCATTCACTGGGACGGAGTTCAAGGTAAATTGTCCGAGCAGCAGGTCAAAGTCACAGGATACCCAGAGGGCACCCAGCCGATTGACAGAAATCATGAAGAGTGGTCCTTGTTAAGGCGGGGACGATGCGCGATAAGACGGAACAAACTATTCTTGTGCCGTTCCGGGAATTCGGCAAGTATGTGAAGGAATACACATGGCGCGAAATGCTTCCAGCCGCATGAAAGATGCCACGTACGCTGTGTAGGCCAAGTCACCTCCCCCTATTTTGATACGACAGTGACCATCCTTGGCGGCGGCCAAAGCCGATTTACCGAGCTCCTTGTACGCGTTTGCCGTAGGATTTAAGTTTCATTTTATCCGTATCCCCATCCATAAGTGACAGAAAGTTGTGTCTGATGACAGGCGTACCGAATGAGGCTGGTGTTTCCCCGTGGAGCTGTCGAGCTGACAATTATGGCTCAGAAGAGGATCTGCCCAGATACAGAAACGTGAAAGGCGGGAGTTCTTTGAGCCTTAAAGTTTCGGTGTCCTCAATATATGGCGTATGTTGCTTGATAATAGATATCATGTCGTGAGAAGGACATATCTAATTTCAAGTTCTTCTATAAAATATACGCAGTTTCGCATCCTTGAGACTGTCAGTACTGTAGAGGGTTCGTTCGATTTAGCATTGTGAAAAGGTTACTCGCTAAGGTAGCATACCAGACCAGAATTGAATATAATATAATCGGGGTGCGACGTTGTATTTGGCCCAGCTGTGCTTCTAGACCTGTGGCGCTAGACATCGTGGGCGTATTGACAGTTCTGGAGGACTCGCACTACCTGCAATGAAGAAAAACCACCAAGCTGCGGACAAATCGATGGAAAGAGAACAAAATACCGAGGTATAGCGACATATAATGTGATATGTAAGCCATATTGTACCATACCTAAGTCGCTAGTGGAGTTAATGGAGTGTTATGGTCAGGTCCATTGTAAGAAGCTCGGAAGGCTCATGACCATTGCGGTCGCCGATCACGCCGTACCCGACGTACATCGTTGAACGTTTCCCTTGCGTGATCTGGCTGGAGGAAAACATATGAAGATCATTATCACTGCTGGGAATTCTTGCTGCTCGTTTGGATAGCAAAACCTGCCAAAACATGGGCGTACACAGTGTGGAAATGGAGAGAATAACGCAAACGGCACCATTGAACAAATTGAAACACGTACATTTTGGTCTACATCTCTTTGTCATAAGCAAAATTCTTCATGAACGCATTGAGCATTGCTGCCAGAGTCTGTCAGCGCGCCACTGTTTCGACTTTTTGCTTTGAAAGCAAAAGAGTAGCCGGATGACACGTAGCTGACAGTAACATCTCGTCACGGGCCATGAAGATATAATCCACAGCCCACAAGGAATGGGAATGTTGCGGCTCTATAGTGGTTGCCTGGACGATATGGGCTGGTAATGACCTGCTGTGGATGGACTCAGGAACCAATCGCTGTTTACGAAAACAACGTTACTCATCACGGCGAGTGTCCCCACCATGAAACACTCGATCGCACGAGCTCTAAGGCCACTTCATCGAACCCCCTTGAGCTCATAATCCGTCAGTCGTTGTCGCCAACGTTGCACGCGCCAGTTCAACTAATCAACGCCAAGGTCTGTGTTTCCAAACTTCACGAAGCAAGTCCTAGGCAGCTGATGGGACACAGGAACCACAGGCTCAGCGCTCAATATCCCCAGCCAATTGTCCGCGCCAACGACCATGAACCGCCCACCACCTTTCGTTTCAGAGGCATATGACCGCAGCAATGCGCTAGACGATATCGCCGGCGTTCACTGGGCACTCCACGAGTTCATTCACTCTCGTATGCTCGAGTCGGAAGAGTATTGTCATGGGGTCGACCCAAATAAGTGCGTCCCTATAACCGTTGCTGATCCTTGACGTTCATAACGTCTTCAGGGAGAGATTGTATTTCGCGACTGGTTATGGACTCATTCAGTGTGTCAAGGGTCTTATGTCATTCGAGGACAAGGTATGGGCCATTGCCACTCGCTAGCCTCTTATAATATATATCGACAACAGGACCTCCTTTCAGCCATAAATCACACAAAGCATGGCAACGCTATCGCCTCCGCTCATCGTAAGCCTGGTCCATCGTTGGCAGGCCGCCTCGCTGGCTATATCGTTCCTGGGATGAGCAATTCGGGTGTTGAGTGGATTGCACAGATGACGCCGGTTGAGAGACATGCAGAGCTTGTGTACGCAGAAAGTTTGTATGAAAAGGTATCTGCAATCCAATTTCCTCCCTACGTTGACATTCATGCGCCACCAGAGCTTACTTGGCATCGTGTACTCTGGGGACTGGCTTGCATTCATCAAAGAAGTGTGAGTACTTCTACTGTGAAAAAGACTCGGATGTTGATATCCTTGCTGCAGACTGAATATGCGTACTACAATATCAATATATCGACAACTTGGGCGATACCTCGATGCAACTGATGCAGCCTATGCTACTGCCCATATGAATGGTGACGCGTCGGATCGACCGCTCGAGGACCCATCTATTGACATACATTTTCGTTCGGGCGTGTATCTCGGGGTTGGTTTGTCTCACCTTATTCTGTCCATGATGCCTGGACGGCTCTTGACGATCGTCGAGTTATTCGGTTATCGAGGCGACCGCAAGGAAGGCCTCAGAATGCTGTATCGAGCGGGTGGATGGGACGCGAAAGGCGAGAGGGATGTTATTTCTCAAGGCGAGTCAAATGTCGTATTGCATGGTGTATCACCGTCTGATGGCTGATAATCACGTAGAGTCCGAGGGTGTTCGTCGTTCAATTTGTGACATGACATTACTTATTTTCCATCTCGTGTTATCTTCGTACACCTTTGAAGGCGTTGATGTGAACATGGCTCGCAGAATCGTAGAATGGAATCTGGAGCGATACCCCAATGGTACGTCCATTGACTCTGTAACGACCTTAAGAATCGCTAACCTCGCCCAAGGCGTGTTTTTTCTTTTCGGTGCTGGTCGCCTAGCGCTGGCGCGGTCGCAACCTCAACGGGCTCTCGAATACTATGCCCGTGCAGCACAAGCACAAACTCAATATCGTAATCTACATCATATCAGTTGGTGGGAGAGCGCCATCGCTAGTTTAGCACTGTGGAATGTTGATTCCAGCCGAGATTGGTGGAGTCGCCTGCGTAAGGAGGCTACGGCAGGTCCCATTCTGCTATTTGCCAACAATGGACTCAACGGACCTCGTGAATAGTGGTCTAAAGCAACTTACGCATATGGAGAAGCGGCTTGCCTTGCGACCATTGGTGATCGTGTTGGCGCCGCCACCCTGATGGAGAAAGTGTCTGGGCTTCGGCAGCGGATAGCCGGTAAGAGTATACCCCTTGAGGTAAGACAGGCAGTCCTTTTCAATCCCGTTTGCTGACCCCTTGCATTTCAATCATATTCCACCGCTACTCGTTGACAGAAATTCGCCGCTCGCAAGGCACGCAAGTATTTGACTCAAAAAAACCGTCTTATCCTGCCAGCCCTCGAGCTCGCTTACGTTTTTTCTGCCATCGCTCATGCTCCTCGCCAGGTCGTAGTCGAGCGCATGATTCCTCATGTCCATGAAGCACTGAGAGAACTAGGTGTGCTTGAAACGAACCTCGCTAACGGCATCAGTAGTGCGAATGGCAACGCAAATTCACGCGGGGAAAAAAACAAGGCAGCTCAGAAGAATTATAGTAAAACAAGTCGTAAGATGGAAGGGAATGAGGGTTACTGGGATGATTTGTGTTTAGCACGTTTCTTGGAGGGCGTCTGCTGGCGCTTCGTGGCCTATCCGGTATGTTGTACGATCACTGAATCCACTCGTTCTTGTCCCTTGTTCCGCGAAACTAATATAGTCTATCTCATAGGAACCTGATGCCCAACTGGATCTAGGCGACAAGATGTCCATTTCCACTGAAGAAGCTCAACACAGGGCGGCGTCTGCGTTCGAGCAGGTGTTTGAAAATGGACCCAAGATAGAGCTCGACCATTACATCGTTTACTACGCTCGTGCGTTGTGCCTTTTTCCATTCGCATCATCAGATCGATTGAGTTTATGAGCAGATTTTGAGTACGGACGCCTCCTCGCACGCTCTGGCCACAAAGAGGGTGCTAAAGCTCAGTTCGACATCGTGTTGAGTGGGAAGCCACTCGAAGTCAATGCTGCTGGTCGCAAAGGGAAATATAGCCTCGAGGTGCGTTCTCAGTCGATTGCAGATGTGACGTACTCCTGAACGGTGCACAACAGAACGCCCTGCATGTTCGGGCGCACGCTGCCGTAGACGCCCTAGAGCAAAATCGACCTCTTTGAAACCACGTGAGGTTCACACTTACGATTTAATCCTTGCTTGATAGATGGATTGATAGCTGCATATTTATGTTTGTAATGCCTTGCTGGTCTCTCTATCTGGGATAGTTATTTCTATGTTCAAGTGCGTTGCCTAATTTACCTAGATACACCCTTCTCGCATTCGCAACCCTTCTTGCACTTATCTTTTCATTCATCTTGAAACAATATCATATATACCGGTACTTCCAAGAGGTGCGCGTTAGCACGACTCAGAACACTATCTAACCTTTTCCCGCTCTCGCTGAGATGCCTTGCTCGCACTTCGATCAAGCGGAGCCTTTCGCTCTGCAAGGTGCACTGTTCGTGAGAAAGCTGCTTCGCATTCTAAACGAATTTCAAGTTCGCATGGGCCAACTAGGGCGAACGTACCTGGCTTGACCTCCATATCCATTTCCATCGCCTACCATGGCTCGTCGGGTTGAAATCATTGTCGATAAAGTCCTCCAACCTTCGTAACAGTATTCGTGGCCAGGAAGAGAACAAAACCAACTATTTCACGTGAGAGTGGAAGTGGGAGCAAAAGACGCTAGTGATTCAAGCGATGAGTAGAATGAAAACTCACAGGATCCCCTGCCAACTCATCTATAATCTTGTCCACCTCGCAATTCTTCGAATCAGACCCGATCTTCGACCTACTCTTGGGTCCGCGATATGGACTAGTGTTGCACACAGCGTATGTGGGTAGATAAACTAAAGCTCCGCCGTACCCCGTCCCAAAATCATATCGGGGATCAGGATCCCTAGAAGCACCATCTCAACTGCTTGATTAACCCTTCCACTAACACGCCCACGGCTCCACCTGCCGCTACCCTCTCTCTGTTTATGTGACATAATCAGGGCAACGATAGTTTTCGAGGTGGCAACGCGAGTCAAGGACAGACTTGGTGCTGTTGCACGGTTGTTACACCTCCCACACCTGACGTCGGTGCTACAATCAATCGGTAAGCACGTTGCAAAGTTGTCTGCAGGTGTCAGGTGGTGGTTTTCAATGGCTGTTTGATCAGGCACAGTCTTGGGATCGGTGTGGCGCAACATCCTCAACTCTGCAAGGACCTTCTGGCGCCTGACGTTGTGCTACGAGCCAACCATTGTTGTTTGTGCATGCTCTGGTTTCTTTACTGCGTTCTTTGACGATCCAACTGGTCAGTGAATTGGAGAGACGATACTCTTGTATTATTCATGCAACGTGGCCCTGTTTCAACTCCTTCCCTGATCACTCGGCAACGTGGCGATTATTTCAATTCTAGTTTGCCAATCAAGGGATCGTGTGAGAACATCCATCAAAGCCATGAGAACGCCTAGCGTACTTGATGTGCTAGTGTGGGTCCCCCACTTCGATGACATAGTCCCCTAACAGTTCTATTTCTCTACAGGTTCGTATGATGGTCGGTGCCAGGTGGTGCCTTTTCATCCGAATGGAGCAGTGTTTGAGAAATGGTGGCGGGCAGACCTTGCTGCACGTGGTATGGTACATTGCGGGCATGAAACCGTGTTATCCATTATCAAACCATGCTCAAGCTTGAGCGCTTGAGCGCTTACTAGGGATCAGCTATCGTGGAATAGCGGATGTTCCTTGCGGGGTGCCTGTTCTTCTTGCGAGGCTTGGGCAATAAACAGCACGTATAAAAACCTCGTGGTATGTCTTCTCGATGTCATGTTCTCAGTGATCTCTTCTTAAATCTATCATGTTTTAGTCTCCATGTATTGTTATTTCCCGCGATTCTGGTTGTTCTCACGGGGGACGCCAGGAACCATCTCGAGCAGATGGCCTCGTACACTAACCAGTCAGTGGCTCGGACCAGTGGCTTTGCTGGCATTATGGGGACCGTGTATCATCCGTAATATGTGACCTGACCATTCTCGATCTGCTGCGCCCATCAGGTACCACATTCCGGGGATTAGAGACGACCTCGCGAAGGCTTTCATAGGAGTTTAATTACCAACAATCGCACCGGACAGATGGAGAGACTACCAGCGATACGCTCTAGAACTTGGGGGCTTAACCCTTTACAACGTTGGTCAAGGCGGGAAGCTTCAACTTGGCAGAAAACAACAATTAATGTTCCCATAGGTTATTTGAGCCGCCAGAACTCTGTTGGGGGCCGCGACCCACGATATTCGCTCGTTCCCATACCAAAACATTCTGGGACTCTCTCCAGCTATCCCAAGAGGCGTGCTAGGATGAAACAACGTTGACGTGAACACACAGCAAGATAAATCTGTCGTAGCCGCTGTCGGGTCGATGGGTTATCGCTCATGTATTCGTATATATTATGAAGTGGGGAGAATTGACTGTCAGTGGTTTAAAAATGATTCCTGTATTGTCCACATGTGCTTGTATCATACATTCTACACTGTATGCCCATACATGTAGCAATGTAAGAGCGTCTCTATAAGGAACGTCAGCAATCCGGGAGGGCCCACACCCAGTTGTTGGTAGCTGCTCGGTTCTTCCTTGACAATACGTTACTCATCGGAGCTCCGATTTTTCTTTTTTGTGCATTCTACACCGCTTGAATTTTGAAATTCCATTTTGGTTATGACGGGGTTGAATTTGAGCTCCACGACCACGTACGAATTCAGCCACCAAGTTCTCCGCCGTTCACCCCAGTGTTGTGCCAGCTAAACGGCTCGATTTTTTTTTTTTTCGCTTACACCCTTTCTATTGGAGCTTGCAGCAAACCTTTGAGTTCATGGGGATTGCCGCGAACTTGACTTGGTGACATGACATAAAAAATCCAAGTATCGATACTCAAAGCGCAGTAACCGCCGGGGGACACAACGGCTTTGGCGATAATCCAACGAACATTGCCCCTTGCACACGGTCATTTAAACCTCATTCAAATGGGGGGCGACAGTCAGTTTTTCATTTTGGTCCCTCGTTCTGCCCCGTTACACCTCCGCACAAGGCCCCCCTTTTTTCATGACTTCCTTGGCGCTGCGTACCGTCCTCGAGACGGCCGCAAACGCAAACAATGTAGGGAGCACAGAGACCAGCGCAGAGATCTTCAACGATCGGATCAGTCTTATAACGGGCACGACGCTCCTGGGGGCTTTTCAAGGCATCACGACTATCCTTTACTGTATGACGACCTATGCCCTGCTCAAAAAACTCTTTCAGCGCAGTTCACAATCGAGGGCCAAGACGGAATGGCGCAAGATGATGTTTTATATCGCCTATACTTCTGTCTTGTTCGTTCTCGCGACGCTGTATACAGCGGGCAGTTCTCAGAACGCGATCGAGGCCTACGTCGACAACCGGTTGTATCCTGGGGGTCCCTACGAATACTTCGTCACGTACATGACAAGTCAGGATGTCATGGTCATGACCGACGTCTCTGCTCTGATCATACTCTGGATGACGGACGCCTTGATCGTCAGTTTTACTCTTCCTACATGTTCGGAAGAAATTGTTGACGTGCTAGTTGATAGATTTACAGATTCATCGTGTTCTATTATCAAGTTCCGTACGCGAGATGGATCATTCCTCTGCCATGTGCCATGTACGTGGGCGTCGCTGGTGAGTACACATGCTCGTTCGCAGCACGATGAATCCCCGCCTAACACCCGCGCGTCCTCGTCAGTGTTGAGTGCCCTTGTCTTGCAGGAAGAGGCCGGTTTCGGAAAGATATTCTATCTCTCCGAGAACCTGATCCTCGCTTACTATGGGCTCTCATTCGCCTTGAACGTGCTCTGCACGCTGTTAATCGCCGCACGACTCTACTACCACAAAATTCAGCTAGAACGCATCTTTGGTGAGAACCATAGTCCTGTTCTAGTATCCACTGATCTGACCTTCTTTTCTTCGCTCGCTTCTCGGTTGAACGGCAACCAGGGGCGACGACGGGGTCTCCATACACGAGCATCGCTACGCTGCTCATAGAGTCCGCAGCACTGTACGCGACATGGTCCCTCTTGTTCCTGATCCTATCCGTCGTGCATAGCCCGGCACAGATACTCGTCTTGGGGACGATGTGTCAGATCCAGGTACGTCGCACTTTTGGGGCTCCCTCCTGTGCGCGCGGCGCTGATTTGGTCTCGGTAGGTAATTGCCCCGCTG
>JBBPQJ010000211.1:0-10717 GCA_038092415.1 Xerocomus tenax
GGCAGCTGAACATCATTCTGCAGGACGGAGGCGATGGGTTCGACCACAGAGGACCACAGGTCGCGCAGCATCTCCTTCACCCAGGACTCTCTGTGTGCTCCGTATGCATGCGCGTCCTGCGTAAGCTCGGATAATTGCAAACATAGTTGCTCGACATCGGCGAGTGAACAAGGAAGAGATACACGGACAGGTGCACGACTACGGAGGACAATGAGAGCGTCGCAGGTGTACTTGCTTGCATTCACGATGATGATAGGTCCATGTTCTGCGGCATGTTGAAGGTCGTCGAAATGAGGAGGTAAGAGAAATCGTGAGAACCCATCTAGGGAGCGAATCTTGTCGACAACGGACTGCCATTCCTGCTGAACTCGCCAGTATGGATCTGTGCCTTTCCCTCGAGCATGCTTCTTGAGGTCTGTGCTTAGCTGTATGAATCTCCTCCCAAGCTCGCGTCCTTGATTTCCCTGGCTTTCCAACTCCGCCATGGAAATGTCAAAGCGGGCAAGCTGATTCCAAAGAATTCCTCGTCCTTGCTCCAGAAGCTCCACAGCCATCTCGAAGTCACCATGTCTTATTCCACATGAGAATGCATTATTGGCCAGATTGGCCACTCTTGCCTGCATTGTTTCATGTCTTGAGTCTACTGAGGAGTTGAGGGAGGTGAAGTGATCCAGGGTATTGAGTAATGTCTGGTAAGCCTCCAAGACTGAGGGGTGGTCATACTTTTCAGCATCCCTGACCCAAGCCTGGACTGCCTCCAACAAATACAATGAAGTTGCTGGAGCACATTTCTTCAATAGTCTGTAGGTTTCAATGGCTTTATCCAGTATTTGATCAGAAGGATGAGACTTTTGAGTAGAGTTGGATAAAAGGAGTGTAAACTCTGCTAATGAATGAGCATTGAGTGCAAATAAATGGTGATGGGCTGGATAGATGTCTAATGTCTTGTTTAACAACTCAATTGCCCTGTGCAAGTCAGAGTCATTTTCCATTTTGTAGTAGTGAGCCTGTAGTGATAATGCGAGATTCTGAAGAGCAATCCCATGAGCTAGATGATCTGGTGGACACAGTTTCAACCGCTGCTCTTCAAGGTTGATAGCTTTGTTCAAGTCCACCATATTGCCTTGCTTTTTATACCGTTGATGAAGAGATATTGCAAGGTTTCCAAGAGCTGCATCATTGTCAGGATGACCTTCTGGACAAAAATCAAGCCTCTTTTCTTCCATTTCTATGACCTTGTCTAGGTCTGCTATGTTTCCCTCCACATTAAAACACTCCCACAAGCATGATGCATATTGTCCGAGGGCTCTTGCATGACTTGGATGGCCAAATGGACACAAATCAATCCACCTCTCATGTATCTCCATGAGTCTTTGTAGATCACCTTTACTCTCTTGAATGTGATAGTATTCCCATAAGGACATTGCAAGTTGTTCAAGAGCCTTAGCATGCTCTAGATGGCCCAAAGGACAGAGAGCAAGCCTGGTTTGATTGAGCTCAATGGCTTTATTGAGATCTGCAATGTTTCCTTCCTGCTGATAACGAATGTAGAGACCAACTGCAACATCATTCAAGATGATAGTATGGTCTTCATGGCCCAAAGGACAAATATCCAATCTTGCCAGTTCCACTTCAATCTCTGTGGATATACAAGCCACACTTCTGGACTTCCATCCAAAGTTGTATAGCTTCAATGCATATTGTGTGAGGGCTGACAGGCAGTCATGCCCATTTGGTGCAATCTTATGTATATATATGTATCACACAAAGTATGAACCAGAAACTAAAGCTTACCAGAACATCACTGGCCCTACATGTCATGGAAAGTATAGCAGGACTAGCTGATAGTCCAGGTATATTACCTGACATAGTGTCAGCACTTGGATCAAGGGGATAGAAATAGAATCCACATTGCCATATATTGCCAGACTCCAGCAAGCTAGTTACATTTGTGACCACTTGATTACCCAATGGTTGTTTATCCCATTGCAAGGTAAGCTCCTCTGGAAGATTGAATATAACAAATCTTATAGCACTAGAGGGAGGTGCTGTGCTATAAGGATTCAAGTTGTCAATCAGATTTACTAGGCACAAATATCACTTACAAAAGGAAGGGGTGGTTCCATGTTACTGTGAGACAATCTTCTGATAGGTCTCCAGAACATGTGATTTTAGACACATCATCAATACTAACAGTGACACGAATGTCTTGTTTGACAAGTGGTGACAAAAGGGTCAGTTGGCAAACTATAAACAAGAAGTGAGCATGTACAAGCATATAAAGCATAACAGAAACATGCCTGTGATTTGAAAGGTAACATCACTAGGTTTTTTCCAGTTCATTGGTGAAAATATGAAGGGAGATGAGAAGTAGAGTGGTTGGAGTAAGAATCAGGGTAACAGATAATAGGACAAGATAGTGAATTTGCAAGCCAAAACAAGAATCAGAAAGTGGGATGGATGCAAGATATTTGGGTAGCTATGATGGCAATGATATGCCAAGGTTGCAAGGTGACCCAGGTGGTGACACAGCACTGGGATTTGCTAAAGTGCCAGGTAGAGCAAGTGTCAAACTAGTGACAATCAAAGAGGGCCTAGGAACACAGACTAGGAGCTTTGATGGACAAGTTGCAATGTAGAAATGTGAGTGCAAGGCAATAGGTGAGGGCAGAATAGGCTTTTATTGGACAAGGACAGTTGATATACCAGGGTGAGATTGGGATAATTTGGGCAGTCAAGGCGATGTGCGCAAATATTGGGATGTATGAAATGTGGACAGGAATGGGCGGACAGGTAAGACGTGAGAGATGAGGCAGATCGAACACACAATGAGGGCAGATGAGCACGTTTGAACTGGAAACAACAGGCAGAGAGAGGCGAGGGCAGACTATCATAATTAGACAGCACCAGCAGAAAAAGAGACGGAACAGGTAAGAGATCAACACTGAGGCGGACATTCAACAACTCACGAGAAATAGATTGGATACGGGATCAGAGAGCGATGTAATGACAGGGGAGATCAAGAGGAGGGCAATGACGGATGACAGCAGGACCAGCACTGTTAGATCGAATAAGAGACTAAAGCCAAATCAGGATTGATATATCTCACAGGGAACCAACCAGACCACAGGGGACAAGAACAGCAGCTAGGTATTGGGGAGATGGCGTACAGGGACAGGACAGGGCAAGATTCAACCGGAAGCCGTAGACCTGAGGTGGGGAAAGACAGGCGTAAGCGGAAAGATGGATAAGCAAGGACTGGGGTAGGAGCTCGAGGGAGGTGGTCACAGAAGAAGCTGAGGCAGCAATGACCTGAGGGCAGGAAAATAAATGTAGAAAAGTAGAGAGTCCAACACGAGGCGAGTGCAGAGTCTGGGAGCTCTAGAGGAAACAGCAGACAGCCAAAATGGTGCTGAATACAGGAGACGGCGCAGAGACGGCGCAAAAAGCCTAAAACACAGAAAGGGGAATTTGGCGATTATACAAGGAAGAGGAGAGCTGTAATGGAAAATAAAGCAGGGAACATAGCACAGTGAGATCGACGAACGATGCAAGACGGTAGTGCGCACTCACGGAGGCGGGTTTGTAGACGATAAAGTGGCTGCGCAGGAAACGGCACAAACAGTAAAGAGTCACGACACTGGAGGCTTGGAAGATACAACAATGCTGCGAGAACGATACAGAATTCCGACACGAAGATAAGCAAGTTGTAGGGCGAGTGAGACTTAGAGGACGACGGAGCAAGTCCATATTAGTAAGGATCATGCATCATGCCTCACATCGTCACGGAGACAATTCATTATGCTCCCTTTGTCCAGACTGCTACTTCAAAAGCTTCAAGCTTCAAGGACAACGACGCCGTCCGGATGGCTATTCTTCAATAGTATTGTCTCTTTGCTCGCTCGTGATGCTCACGTCCTGCTCTACGGCATAACAAACCTGGTGAGTACAAGACATCCTTGGTGTAGCAAAGTCTTGTCCTTCCAACAAGCCCCCGAGCACGAGCCTCACACTTTTGAATGCCATTCAGAGTTCGCGACGGACTACGGTCGGTTGGCCCACAAACAGGCCAATCATGCGTCCTCCTTCGAGGGCGAGTACTGTGATCGGGACGTTTCCGTACATTTCCTACAACGTACGTTTTGTTATTCTTTCTCTCTTACGCAGGCCACTCTGCGCTATTAGGTATGATTCTCTTGCATCTCCATACCGGAGGGTTTCTAATGCAGTATCATGGAAGGTCACGAGTATCTCACGAACGACATATTGCACCGGGACAACAACATCGTTCTCGGCCGTTGACCTGGAGGCGAGCAAGGATGTCTGATCGACTTTGATATGTGTATTTTGCAGGAGCCGCATCAGCTGCACTGGTCAAACCTTTGTCTCCACTCTGTTATTGGAATGCTGGACGAAACCCCCATCCTGAACCCGATAACGGGAAATCTGTGAAAGGGTTGGGAATCGTACGCAGTCCACCTATCTCCAGTCGTTATAAATTTGACCGACGTAACAAGGAAGGTTTCCTGCAACGTACTTTTGGGTGGCAAGCACTTCTAGTTTGACGATGTGGAATCCTTCCTCTACGTACATAGCTGCCTGCAAGGAAGTCGCTATCGTGACTTACATTCCAATGGCATAATGCGAACCATTGAAAGTGATAAATTGCTGGTTCGTCTTGGAAATCAATGACCAAAGGAGTTGCACAACCCGATCTGCAACTTATTTGGGCCCTCAAGAAAGGTATGTTTACAGTTCTCTTTCGAAGCTAATACCTTTCCTCATCATACAACCTCTGGGAGATTTCCCGTTGATCAGAACAGTACTAGACCTTTAATTCATGGGTTGTCGCAACTTTCCAGCAGAAGTCCACGGTCAACCCCCCGCAAGAATTCGCAGTCTGTGATTAGTTTATAGCATTCTCCCTTCCTCCTTTGCTTTATCCACATTGTCGTGTGTCCGAAGCCGATAATGTGTTGCAGTGGGATGCTTGATTACATAAGCATAACGCGGTTGAACTGAACGCAAACGTTGAACTTGCTGCTATGATCCAGACTGGCCTCATACAGAGCGCACATGACGACCTAGTGACAGACCTATCCTATGATTATTATGGGCTTCATCTCGCCACCTGCAGTCTCGACCAACGGTAAGATTTAACCCCAACGTATTTCAGCCACTTCAATCGACCTCAGAATCAAAATTTGGCAACTAGACGAAGCCGAAGGAACATGGAGTGTCGAAGATGAATGGAAGGTTCTTTATTTTCCTTCCTCACATCGAATACAACGTATAAACGGATTTTCTGCGTAGGCACATGATGCAGCCATCTCAAGAGTGAGCTGGGCCCACCCAGAGTTTGGAACGATCCTTGCATCCGCATCGTTCGATCGGACTGTCAAAATTTGGGAACAGACCTCTTTTGCAGCTGGCGGAGATGTCCAGTCCAACGGATCAGTCCATGTACAGGCAGCGCTGTCCGGCAGTAGCTCTTCCTCGAGATGGGTAGAAAGAGCAGTCTTGCTTGATGCGCGTGGTACAGTGAGAGCAGTGGAATTCGCTCCCCACCACTTCGGATTGAAGTTGGTATGTATCAATCTGTATTCGGTGCCATACCCATATCTCAACCCCGTACAGGCAACTGTCTCATCAGATAACCATCTCAGGATATATGAATGTCTAGAGCAATCATCGTTGGCTACCTGGCAACTCTGCGAGGAGGTAGATGTTACCACACTTCCGTCTCTATCATCTCCTTCGTCACACTCCGTTGCATTTGCGACGCCCACACAAACAAATGCAACACTCGAGGGTGCTTCTGCGTCTCTGGTCGCCCAGGCTCTGCAACAATCACAGATTCCGTCACTGCAGAGGCCTGGGTTGGGAAATCGGGAAGCTGATGGTGGTTGGTGTATATCATGGTGTAAAGAGAGGTATTGGGGCGAAGTCCTTGCGGCAGGTTGTGGTGTCACGGGAATTATCAAGGCAAGTAGCTGCCATTGCCGCTTGAACTCGGTTTGAACCCTCTTCAGATTATACAAGTATCACCTTCCCGCCGCCCGACGACATTATTGACTCTAGATCCGACTCCTAGCGCTCCCAAGCCAACAGAGCCCAGCTCAGGGACAGGACCATCCGGTGACGGGGAAACCCCGACACCGTATGCAATCACTTCTGTCGCGTGGGCTCCGTCTTGTGGACGGTCATACCACCTCCTCGCGACCGGAGGAAGAGATGGCCATGTAAGAATTTGGAGAGTGAAACCAGCCGAGGACAGCGACGATGCTGAGGCGGAAGGGGAACCAAGATGGACGGGCACGATTGTTGCAGACTTTGATCAACACAAGTTTGTCTATCTAGTTCTTCCCCACAATTTTACGCTGATTCCCGTTCCAGGTCTGCGGTTGGTCGCGTAGAATGGAACATAACAGGGTATGATCGCTACAGTACAGTAAAGGCTCACCTTCCGATTACTGACGTGCACATCAGGACTGTTCTCTCGTCGGCTGGCAATGACGGTCGCGTTCGGCTCTGGAAAGCCACGATTGGGAGTGTTTGGAGACCTGCAGGTAGCATTGGAGTTGAACAATCTGAAGATTCGCCTGATGCAGACGCTGTCATGGAAGATAACATTACTGGCGAATAGTGGTTTGCTTTCATGAGTAGTCGACTGTAGACTCTGGGGAGCCAAGACAAAAGTTATTGATCTTGATTCATACTACGTCCTTCCGCAAGCTCACTTTACCATTTGGACACGGTAATGGATTGCCTCCGGTCCGGCTGCCAAATATTACCTGGCGTACATGATGGTATCAAGATCTCCCCGAATCTTCGTAGCTGGCCATTTGGACAGAGCGAACGATGGCACAACCTGGGTCATTCGCTTGCGATAATTCTCCAGCAACACAGCTAACATTGATTTTCCAGCAGTCCGCGTTACAAAGTCGTCGTCTGCCGCAACCTTGGTCCTCATGCAATGGGACTATTGGAGAGTAGACACGAACTAGAGGTGTGTTCATAAACCTATAATCACTGCTAATCGATCATATTGATCGTGGTACATACAAGTTGGTCATCTGGCCAGAGGACCGCGCATGCGAGAGAAAATGGCTTTTGGAGAATATCCCGGGTGCAACCGGAGTAATCGTTATGCCGCAAGCAGACCAAGTATGTTCCCCGTAAAACACACCCTCGTCGCACACCCTTGACACCCTTTAGGTTGACTTGGAACTCCTGGATAAGGGTCAGTCACGATCACCACTCTGAGGGATCCGAGCTTGACGAGGTCGCGGATCATATATAGCTGGATCTTCTCTGCGAGTCGTGTCGACAATGTCAGTTGGCTATGGTAGGGTTGTCTCTTCGTTGTGTCCTCTTCTGGCGTATGAACTTTCGCAGATCACATTGACATCAAGGCAGTTGCAAAGAGAGGACTCAGAGTTGGTTATACCCCTGACATTCTGACCGACGCAGGCAAGTCAGGTCTACCCATGCAATTCTGACTCTTCGAACTCTTCCGTAGTCGCCGATCTATGCGTGATGCTTGCACTGATGGCAGGAAGAAACGGCGGAATAGGGTACTCCCTCGTACAGGATGGAAAGGTGTGTGTATGGCCTCACGCGGTCATTCGAATTTACCCTGAAGACTCCCACAGTGGCCGAACTTCTCGTGGAATCCTTTCGGCCTTTGCGGGCCACAGCTGAGCACTACGGCGCTTTCCCCGACGCGGACCGTCGGTTTCATCGGATTCGGTCGAATAGCTCAAGCGACCCTGGCAAGACTCGTGTCATTCGGCATCACGCATTGCCTGTACTCGTCAAACCCTTCTTCCCCAATAAACGTGCAGCGCGACGCAGAATTGCAAAAAAAGTACAACTTGAGGACGGTCTCCAGAGTGGATCTAGATGAACTGGCGGCTGAAAGCGATGTTCTGGTCATTCTCGCACCGGGTGACCCGGCGACCTATCATGTTGTCAATGAGGCGTTATTGCGGAAGATGAAGAAGACCAGCGTTCTTGTGAATGCAAGCAGAGGATCACTGGTGGATTCCGATGCGCTGGGAAAAGCACTCCGAGAGGGGTGGATTTGGGCCGCAGGTCTCGATGTCGTGGAAGGTGAGCCAAATGTGCCCAAGGATCATCCCTTGGTCAAGGAACCAAAGTAAGCTCCGTTGTTTGATGATATATACTCTTCTTACTCTACTAGGTGTGTTATCTTTCCACACATTGGGAGTGCAACGCTGGAGACCCGGCGACATATGACGGCGTATGCTGCGCAGAATTTGATTGCCGGTATCTTGGGCGGTGATATGCCGGCAGAGCTGGATCTTTCTACCATTGTCTCAGCATGTTAACCCCGAGGAAATGACTGTAGGGACTTGAGACTGAAGTCATGTTATTGGGTCATATATCATATCATCAGGACAGATACTGGTCAGGACCAGTCAGGGCCTCGGCAACAGCCAACCATCTTCCTGATATATGATTGGTCAGCCTAGTGGGATGAAGCTGACTCAGCGTGTGATCGTCGAAATCCGCTAAAAACGGTTGCACTCTTCCGACATGTAATTGTCTCTTCTTCCGCAATGACAAAGTTCATCCTCGTTTCTGGAGGCGTGGTCAGTGGGATTGGAAAGGGTGTTATTGGTGCGATGCAGTGTCTTGTGTTCCCTTTGTTCCTTTTTCAT
Source organism: Xerocomus tenax (assembly GCA_038092415.1). Lineage (NCBI taxonomy): Eukaryota > Fungi > Basidiomycota > Agaricomycetes > Boletales > Boletaceae > Xerocomus > Xerocomus tenax. The sequence goes on from JBBPQJ010000211.1 coordinate 8,688, forward strand.
GTTCGACGTGTAGCCTCGTCGACTGGCCTGCTCTTGAAAACGGCTGGCCTCAAGGTCACTGCGATCAAGATTGACCCTTACATGAACATTGATGCTGGTACAATGAGACCCACTGAACACGGTGAGACCGTGGCAAATGTCGCTTATTGTCCTGGTTCCTGAGTGTTCCCACTAGGTGAAGTGTATGTTTTGAATGATGGCGGTGAGGTAGATTTGGATCTTGGGAACTATGAACGCTATCTGGATGTCACGCTATCGAGAGATAACAACATTACTACTGGTAAGATCTATCGGGATGTGATCGAGAAGGAGGTTTGTCGTGTCCAAGTTCTTCACGTCTGCGTCGTTGATCTTTGACACAGAGAAGAGGCGAATATCTCGGAAAAACGGTGCAGGTGCGATTGGTCATAATCAGCACGCACAAGTTCATGAAGGGATCTCGGTAGATCGTACCCCATGTGACGAATGCGATCCAAGACTGGATAGACCGTGTCTCAAAGATCCCTGTCGACAACTCTGGGGAAGAACCAGACCTTTGTATTGTAGAGGTACGCGTGGTTTCTCTTTTCGAGTCCAAATACTTCAAGTCCTCGTAGCTCGGAGGAACTGTCGGAGATATTGAATCTGCCCCCTTTATTGAGGCTATGCGGCAGTTCCAGTTTCGAGTTGGTCACGACAACTTTGCTCTTATACATGTCTCACTTGTTCCAGACATGCATGGAGAACAGAAAACGAAGCCTACCCAGACGACCGTACATGCTCTGCGAGGGCTTGGGTTACTACCTGATCTAGTAAGTAAACGCTTGTATTAAATTTCAACATGTTTAGCAAGATCAACTATTTCAGATCGCCTGTCGACTGCTGGGACCCAAGCAATTGGAAAAAGCCACCAAGGAGAAGATCTCCATGTTTTGTCACGTTGCATCTGAGCAAGTCGTCGGTGTGCATGACGTCAAGTCCGTATATCATGTCCCACTGCTACTCCAATCCCAAGGAATTGTCGAGTATCTTCGCAAGAGATTGAACCTTTCGACCCTGAGTATCCCACAAGATATGATATCTAAAGGTTTATCTCTCGGCAATGAGTGGAAAAATATGATAAAAAGGTCGGTCTTGATGTCACTCGCACCTCTGATTCCACCTCACCCATCAATATACCAGTCAAGAACGCCTCTTCGATCAGGTCAAGATCGTCCTGGTCGGAAAATATACTGACCTCAAGGATTCATACATGTCCGTTATAAAGGCTCTTGAGCACTCGGCATTCCGCGTCAAGCGGGAGCTCATCATCCAGGCATGTTTCTCTCGTCAGTCTGTAACACTATAGGCTGACAATTGCATGACGTAGTGGGTCGAGTCTTCGGACCTCGAACCTCCTACTCAGATGTCAGACCCCGCTAAATACCATGACGCTTGGCGTAGTGTCGTGGGTGCCGGGTATGTTCTCTTGTGTTCCCGGGACATTGCACTGAAGTTGCTGGTCAAAGGGGTATTCTCGTCCCCGGAGGTTTTGGACAGCGTGGAACTGAGGGTATGATCCTCGCAATCAAATGGGCACGCGAACAAAAAATTCCATTATTGGGCATCTGCCTTGGATTCCAAATGGCTGTATTGGAATGGGCGAGGAGCGTACTTGGCGTGCACGGTGAGCCCGGGCCCCCTTTGGCGAATACCCTGACTTTATGGCTTCCGTTGGCCAGACGCGACGTCGGCCGAGTTCCAACCTGACTCTGAAAATCCTTTCATCATTTTCATGCCTGAAATATCACGCACTCATATGGGCGGAACCATGCGTCTCGGTCTACGCCCGACAGTTTTCCAACCTTGTGCCAACATCAACAATCCAGAGAGCTCTCCCGCCGATCCTGCTCCTGTCGCAATTGATACGGACGAAAATCATCCAACCATCAATGGCATTCATCCTTCAAAATCGACATGGTCAAAGGCACGCCAACTCTATGGCAACGCAGATAGGGCATGGGAGCGACACCGTCACCGCTATGAAGTAAACCCTGCCGAAGTCGCTCGAC
>JBBPQJ010000212.1:0-10713 GCA_038092415.1 Xerocomus tenax
TCAGGAAGATCATCCAGGCTTTTCCACCCGCGGCCAACCTCATCTCGATCCTTGTCCTTGCGCTTGAGACTTTGCAAATGGTAGATATGTTTCTCGTGGTCTTTATCATCGCTCTTATCTCTGTCTTTCTCCTTATCGGACACTCCAAGTTTGATGCCAGCACCAAGACCCTTGGGTATACCTGCAGTAATGTGAATGGCATACATGGGACATGGGTTAGATCCCTACCAAACGAGCTTGGACATTCCTGCCCTGCTCTTCAGAGGAGTTAATTTGATTGGAATGCAAAGGAATGAAATCACCCACACCACAACGAGATGATATGGATGTACAGGCTCTGCAGAGAGGACAGGGAAAGTTGCCACGTCATCCGGGTCATGCTTATGATTTCCGTGAGGGTATACGACACCCAACAGCTCCTTCAAGTCACCCTACACGATAATGTAGGTGGACTCGTGATCTCAACTTCAGGCTTACCTTTGGCAGTGAGTCGTGCATATTCCACGTCACCATTCTGATCTTTAGAAACTTTGGATGCTTCCGTCCAGACGGGAGCTTGGGCGATGTAAATGGAACGTCATTCTGAGGGAAAGACGATAAAGCCGCTGTCGCAGGAGACGCTGGAAACAGTGACTGTAATCTTGCGAACACATTTTGCTGACCTAGCGGGAAGTTCAGGTTGGACCAAACGCGGCAAATCAGTCTAAAAGTACCTTGACGTGCTGAACGTGGAGGCTGGGTGATGGTTCGAGGCTGGTGAGGGACGTTTGCGAGCATTGTGTGCCCAAAAATCGGGCCCTATGGCCTGTTCTTAAGGCTTGATGTCAAGGCGGTGGTCCAAAGGAAAGCAATGGAACATGAGCGGCGAATTGCAGTCGTGTTTAATGAACCCGTTGTTCCAGTACTGATTATGTAACCGTGGATCAAGAAATGGTAGGGTCGATCAAGCACGAAACAAGTTCTTATCCTAGTCCCCATTTGATATATTTGTTACACCGTTTTCAAAGTGTTCACATATCCAGTTTATCGAGATTAACGTGCCCCCCACCCTTGGCCCAATGTGGATGGGAAATGCCCAAAACCACGCATAGTGGCAACAGCTGTCCTTATCGCCGCTGAGCACTTATCGCAGCGTACAGCCCAAGAGGCAATGCACCATAGCGTCGGGCAGACTGCCCTCCACTGAGAAATGTATGCCACCAGAAGCCTACCAATCTCGTGCACATCGAGGTTGAGTCACGGCACAAGACATCTGGTGAAGGCCATAAGCAGTGTATTGAGGGTTTCGGATCAATGTCTTCGTATTGATAATTGGCAGACCTGGAGGAAGCCGGAGCAAGGGTGTGACACTCAAGGCGCTGTTGGCTCTCTTTGGAACAGTATTTGGCTCGGGGTAGAGGCTGGGCCCGCGCCCATGACGAGACACATGGTAAGCGTTGATGTGGGCGAAGGAGCGAGGCAGTTCCATGATGGGGAATCGTTTCTGAACGTGGACAGAACAATGAAGAACGCATGTCAGCTGGCTGGTCAAATAAATTACAGAAAGTCCAGAAGCGACGGTGCACAAACCACCTCCACAATTGAGATACACCGCCATTCCTTATCCCCCGACGTCACTCTGCTACCTTCTCGAATCCTTCTTGAAGTACTCGCTGTTTATTGCAGTTGACTGTGCCATATCAAATATAGTTTCTCCCACACCGAGGAAACGCTCTGCCAGGGAGCGAATGGTTGGGTCCGAAATCTTGTTTGTTTCAATGCTAGATTCGAGTGGGTCTATATGAAGGACGGAGAAGAGGGAAAATGAGACCTACGTGAACCCACTTGAACGTCGAATACCAGCAATGACCGTTGAGACTAGGATGGCGTCTGCGGCATAGTGGACAAAGCGACCAAGAACCATGTTGTGATGAGAAAAGGTTGTATTGAATGAAGATGTATGAGACTAGACCAGGATAATAATGACGATGAAGGAGTGCGGGACCGCTGAACGATGGGCGATGCTGTCCACTTGTCGGCTCGGCGAGCGTGACTAGAATGGAAAGTCTCCTAAAATTTGTTCACCTTCCCAATGCGCACAGAGGTAATACTACGGGGCGAGCAAGTAGTGTTGGTCCCATCCACCCCAGATCATGTCGAGGTATGACCTTTCCTATCCTTGTATTTATCTCGACGCTCAATAAAATGTATCAGACGTATTATCATTGGATGATCGATCCAAAACTGCTCAAGGATACAGGTACTGATCCCCTCACTCTGGAAGAAGTGTATGAGATGGAGAGTAGGTCAACTGCCATACCGAATCACTTGAACGACCAGCTAAGTATAGGGACGCAGAACACTGGCGAGAGGATCATGACAGTACGCGGTGCGAAGGCTCAGTCAAGACGAATATTGATAACATGTGGTAGAGCTAACGTTTATCATTCTCGCGAACGGCGAGGGTGACATTGGATCTCTTCCGATGGTTGGCGATGTCAACATTTTTCTCAAAGGCGATCCCAGCGACGAGGAGGACTTTGAGGCGGAGGTCGGGGTAATGATCGCAGGTGTGCAATCTTTTAGTATTAATCTTCACACATAAATCGTTGCCTTTGGATTGCAGAGCAAAGCTATCAGGGCAGGGGCCTCGCGCTCGAGGCACTGAGTCTTATGTTGTCATATGTGACCGAATCCGAGACATTCGGGTGCCCAGAGCGATTGCCTAGTCCCCTTTCTCCCTTTCCGATACCACCAGAGAGCCTAGTCGTGCGCATAGGCCAGGAAAACGGTGCCAGCATTCGATTGTTTCAACGGCTTGGCTTTATCGAAACCAAGGCGGCGAATGCATTCGGTGAGAAAGAGATGCGGTTCCGTGGAGCCAATCTCTCACCGTCATGAGCCAGTGTCTATATTTAGATCCTATTGTCCTAGTCATAAAAGCAGGATCAGGGAATTCCCAACAGCTTGCGCAGCTCATCAGACGCGTCAATCGTGATTGGTCAGAAGCTATTTGTGTATGTGTATGTTTGTTTACTCATTTGGCGTCATTTAAAAGGCACGTGTCACGCGTTCAATTATCAGCGCGTCTTGTCCACCATTGCAATGTCGCAGTAAGTGTTATCTATCAACACTATACAGACGTTCATGTCAAGCAATTCAGAGGAAGAATTTACGGACACGTACCTGGCTATCCTGTTGGCTACACCTTTAAGAGCAGGTACGTTTTGCTTTGCCATCAGTATCTGGTTCCTCGCTTACAGTGCTGCCTCCAGGGATGCACTCCTGAAGGCTGGCGTGCACGGACAGTTGCAGGCTGGAATTTCTGGCGATCCCTCTGAAAATGGGGGCGCATTTTCGATCTGTATTTCTGGTGGTTACGAGGACAACAAAGACGAGGGAGATAAGATGTATGCAACTTTTCTTTGCTTTCATCAGCATGCACCCTCACCGTGACTCGTAGCATTTACGTCGGATCAGGTATGCTTTCTACAATGACTTATCCCCTTGCCTAAATGAACACGCATTAGGCGGACAGGATACACATGGTGTATGCATCCTCTTTGTGGTCATATTGCATGCAGCTAACGCCTTCACAGGACCAAATCGATCATCAATCGTTCGACGATTCTCCAAACAAATCATTGAAGGTGGGTTCTCCTTAAAAATGCGTATTTTGTGCCTCACATCCCGTTAGATTTCCTACCACACCAAGCGGCCGGTACGAGTAGTTCGAGGCAAGAGTGACAAGAGTTTTTATGCACCATCCTCAGGGTGAGGTAGCGCCGTGTTGATGGCTGTGGAAGGACTTACGTTTGTTCACAGGTTCAGATATGACGGGTTGTACGTCGTGGATAAAGTGAGTTCCGTGCCTCCCTCAGGGCACCATATTCTCATTTTTGCAAAGGCCGAGATGAGACGTGGTAACAAGAGGTTCAATATGTGTTTCTTCGAACTCAGGGTAAGGGATCAGTTTACCAAGTTCGATTTGCTAATATATTATTGCAGAGAATCCGGGAAGAAGGTGATGGTCCCCTCCCCACCCGACGCCTACTCGATGGGAAGAAGCTGAAGAAGATGCTCAAAGTATCGAAAACTAAATAAGTTAGCTTTGCTTGTTGATTCTATTTGCTTTGACCTTGCTATCGATAATACCACATGTACCTCACCTTTTCCCTGCCCATTACAGTACTTTTAATGACTGGATCCAAGTTACATGGATCAGGGTATATATCGACCATCCAATGTAAACAAATGAGATGGGTTTAGGGAGTGGAAGCATACATATGGAATTGAGTGCACTCCGAAACCCACAAGGATGTATCTGAGGAATCACATCAGTGTGTAAATCAGAATCTCGTAGTGAGGAACGACCAAGATAAATAACACATGAAAAGTTAGAAAACCGCAGCAGACATCATCGCGGAACTAAACGACCGTAGTTGTGAAAGACTGAACTGATGGAGTGTCCTGTCAATTTGAGTGACATACAATTAGTTGCACCATCGAAATCATAAGAAAACTAACCACCAACGGTATGCACATGGACAGACAAATTTGTGCGTATCTGGATCATCTACAGGGCCCGAAAATCGGCACAGTACGTGCTCAGTACTCCCCCAGAATTTCCCCTTCGTCAGGAATGGTGACGATACTCTGCGGACGCGGCTTCAGAAGCGGAGCGCCTTCAAGTAGATTGACGATATCTTCAATCTCGTTTCCGGGAGTAGTAAGTTCAACTTTAAGACTCCCCTCATTCTCGATGACTTCGCTAGCATGTAATTCAGCCGATTCGGGGATTGTGTCATCGTGAGCCTCCAAACGGACTTGCTCGGGTTCATGTACAGCCTCTTCCTCTGGAAGATTCTGCTCAACAGGTTCGTGGCTGTACCCCTCTTCGGCAGGGTGATCGATTGCCTGCTGTTCAGGATGGACCCCATGGTCAGAGTGCACATCCTCATCTGCTACAGGATCGTGCACCACCGTGTCACTAGCAACTTCCGAGTGGCCGTGCGTATATTCCAGCGAACCAACGTCTGAAAACGTGGTTACCCCTGCCTCGTGCCCATTCTCTGTATGATCAGCCACGGGCTGGTCTGAGGCATGGGAAGGCTCAGAAGAAATGGAAGCGGGTTCGGACTTGATTCCCTCTTTCGCAATGGCTTCCCTTGGTTTCGCAGATGTACGTGCAACCTTGAGCTTCGATGGCCCCCGAGGGGTAAGAACATGAGGGCCAGCCGAAGCGGATTTTGTCACCCTTGGTGGGCTTAGGGTAGTGGAAACTGGCGTGCGCGCTTTGGACAATGAGGCAGCGGTAGGTTTGCTAAGCCTCTCTGCGGCGTCGCTGCTCAAAGTCACTTTCCTCACTGGCGGTGGGGGTGGCAGTGGGGCGTTGCGGGAACGCGCAAGTGATGCAGCAGTGGGAGCAAACAGACCAGAAGATGGCGTCTTCGGTCTTGTAACAGCCTGCTGTTGCGTGTTTGATGACTTGGGACGCGAAGGCGTCGAAGGCGCAGTTCTGGGAATTGGACGCGCATGTCGTATCGTGGAATGATTTGATGTAGTGGACTGGCCAGTATGATGGGGCCTGAGAGGTTGCGAGATGGACGCCTGGAGAGACGTCTTCGGAGGAGGGCTAGCTGAAGACCTGGCAGCAGAGGTGCGAGGTTTTGCGGGAGATGCTGCTGCGCGCCTCACTCCCGTCGAAGGAGTCACCTTGCCAGTCGCAACGGCCTTTCCCTTGGATGGAGGTGACTTTGCTGGTTCCGGGGATGCAGGAGTCGGAGTGGTGGGTGCATCCACTGGTGGAGGTGGGTCGGGGATAGGCTGAGGGCTCGCGAGGGGAGACTTGGACATGCCAGGAGAAGGTGAACTAGAGAGTGTGGGTGCGACTGGCTTAATATCAGCAGATGCCACGGGTTTGGGCGGCCATTCCCGCTTCTCCTTGATTTCTTCTTTCGCAGCATCGCCGACTATTTGTGACGAGACGCTCGAGCTGCGTGGAACCACAGGGACAGCAGGCAAAATCTGTCGTTTGCCCTGCTGCTCAAAGCGGCCGATGAGATTGGCGACACTCTGGCGTGGTCTCTCGTCGGGCAGAGGCCTATAAAAGTCAGATGGAAGAATGTCAATATGATATTGAACGAAGAGAGCGCCCAACTGACATCTCACACTCTCTTGGAGTTCAAGAGGAAAAGAAGAAAAGAAAGAGACACAAACTTTGTGTGTATCTGCGCAAGTAAATAAGAAATGTAGTCAGGGTGATGGTAGCAGTTGCCGTGCAAGATTGAAAGCTTGACAATCCAACCGTGTTCCGTTTTTAATTAGCGGCGTTAACACTCTTATTACAATGTCTCGACCCTGCCAGTACAACTCAAATAACCCAATTACTCGTCCACAAGCTACAGAGCAAGCCAGTCATCTAATGCCGCCCCGAGCGCAGCTCTCGATCTTCCGGTGTACCAGAAATGCCCTGCACCCGTCACTGAAACTATGCTCAACTGTGCTCTGACGCCCTCCGTTGTCTTGAGCGACTCGGTCCAAGCCTCATACTGGGAGTGACTCGTAAAGTCATCTCTGTCTCCGTGAACAATAAGCAGCCGCGCGCGGTCATCACGCAGCAGGCATGTCAACGCTGACGAGTACACTTTTGTATGAAACATGGTCAACAGCCCCCTCGGTGCGAGCGGATACGAAAGCAGAACATAAGACGTTCGTAGTTGTGAGGGCAGGACGGGGTGCAGCGTTGCTATCAGCGACCCATATGAATAACCCTGAAAAATGTTCCATCACATCAGTTCAGCGGGAACGGCACGTAGACGACGCACGATAAAAGTCACTGAGTTGACCTGTGGATGTCCATCTAAAAACTGCGCGACCAACGCTCGCAAGTCCTCGCCTTCTGCCTTTCCAGTGAAAGAGGGCCAGCCAGTTGACTTCCCGACACCCCGAAAGTTGTAATACACCACGTAGAAGTCATGGTCTTGCAATCGCTTTACAATGGTCTGGACAGTCCTGCCATTCCGGTTCTTGACACGGCAGCGAGCGAACAAAAGTGCAAGTTGTACTCACGGGTCGTACATGCACCCACCAAGTCGCGACCACGGATGGAGACAGAATGCAACTCGGGTGCATTGAGACCCCTGCTCGGGCTGCGAAATGGCGACCTCGAGTGCAACGCCCGTCTTGAGTGGGGTAATTTCATGGGATATGGCCATCTAGACGTGCAAGCTCCTACAGGCTCATTCGCTTACTATGGCGTTGAGCATCACACAAGCAAGGCTTCCTTTTCAAGACATCGACCTTGGACCATTTCCACCGAGTGGAGTCTGAGACAGAGCGCTCAAGGGGGTAGGAATGACACTCATATGTTTTGTTTCTGACTGATATAGCTCACAGTAAATGGCAGAGACACTCTTGTCCTTGCTACTTGTCAATTCGTCCGCAAAAGGACCCAGTCTAGTCTTCAGATGGCCTCCAATACCTGGCTCGTCATCTCGCCTCATTCGTCCTCTGCCGCATATCTGTGGGTCAGAGCTTGACAACCCATGGAGAGCAGCACAGAGTCATACCGCCATCTCCACCGGCACTCCAAACGAGTTCAATCGAGGCAGTCATTCAAGTCACGACCCTCCACAGGATGCAGATGACTATGTATGGCGGGCGCCGTGTGGTGTAGTACGCGACCGATCCAAGTCCTTCTCGAGAAACACGCCGCTGCCATCATCTGGCCGCAATTCCCCCTCCAAAGGGGACAATCCTGATGATGAATATGAAGAGGACGCGGTAGCCGACGAATACCATTGTATTTTTGGCTATCCAACACAGTTTTTGTCCAAAATGCTGTGTCCACAAAAAGCTCTTTGCCATCAAAAATTTGACCTCATCATTGACGACCTAGCTTTTATTGGTCACCCAGTATCAGCAGAGGATGATGGAACTTGGCGCTTCAAACCAGAGAAAAGCAAGTCGACTTCCAGGGGAAGGGGTTCACGAAATCGTGAAACGGACGACAACATTTCCGAGAGGTCCGTCAACGGGGAATTGCGCCCTACACTTCAAAGCCATCAATCATGGTTACACATGTTCCATTTTGTTCTGGTGCTGGATTTGCCCGACCCTTTGTCATCTGCGACCGGAAATATCGCCAAGTACTTTCACGCAATCTACGAGCAGATCGCATTCACGATCACGGCGGTGCTGTTCCAAGAACAGGTACTTTCCAACTTCGTGGAGGCAGAGTGTGATATCCTTGGGGCTCTGGAGGCGGAATCCATTGCCAAAGGTATTGAACTTGCGAGATCCTGTCAAAATAGCTGACAGTGGTAGGCGAGGCTTTCTCTGAATACGTTTCGCATGCCCTTGAAGCTTCTTCTATCGCGGCAGCCATGAAATCGCTCTTTGAATCTATCAAATCATCCACGATGGCTTGCATCACACTCAACAACCTTCCTCTGGAGTTACAACTTCCTCCTTATTTAGATCACCTTCTACATAACGAAGAGGAATACGAACTTGACTTTGTGGACCATCAGCAAGATGAGGATGAGGCGAAGGTGTGGGGTCGTGACCTCAGTTTCGGATGGCATCTGCCAGCCCTCACACCATGGAAGAGCCTACTTCTTCTCGACGCTGACGACGCCCTCGATCCATATACAAATCTCAGGGGTCCCCACGTTAGACCTGATGAGAGGGATCATGCAGATCGTCTGATCAAATTCCTTGAAACTGCCACCGTAACTCTTTCGTGCGTTCGCCTCCTGCATCTTCATTTACCTATACCAATATCCACGGTTCACAGACTTGCCGATATGGCGAGTCTCCTGGATTGGGACCTGGAGTCCGAAGTGTTCCCAGCTGTCCGTTGGCTTGTCCATCACAGAAGAGCAAAACTTGTGGACGTTGTCCACAGTGGTTTAAAGACCATTTTTACAATTCCTCCCCAGTTTCACGCTCCGTACGTGAATTTGCCTTCGTTACCAAAAGGGACACTCACCTCAACCCGCTGTATCAAGATTGTCTCAGTTATCTGCCGAATTCAAAGAGATGTTTCCCCAATCTATCGTTCCACCCCTTCCATCTCTTCTCGCAACCATCTCGGCTGCCAGTTCCAAACAAACGGACAACCACTTCTTCGCTGCTGTCGTCCGTTCCAAAGAAGACATTCCTCTATATCACGATGTCGTACTCTGGATGCTGAAGCACGACCTCTTATACACCATTCATCTGCACGTGCGGATCATTGCGACGTCGGAGCTCAAGATTCGTGTCCGTGAGGCTCATGAACGGAAACTGGAACGATTAGGTGGTCGACAAATCCGCGGACGCAGGCCGAGTAAACTTCTTGAGCCCGAATCGTCTTTAGATAAGAGACCTGGGCATCCAGGCATTCCATGGCTGCCACTGTCACCAAAAGGCGCACGTCTGTATACTAGGCGTATACCATCTGTCGAGTCGGAGCTAAACAGTGAGGGTATCAGATCGCATGGAGAAAAGGAAATGGATGGTGAAGACGACACAGAGGAATCCGACGAGGACAATGTCGGATGGGGAACTGCAGAGGACACTGTCTCTCCATCCATGATAAGTGATCCGGGAACCGCTTCTCCATTAGAACGCAGGTGGCTTGCTGCGATGTCAGAAGGCAAGGATGAACACATTACGAGACGGTTCGAATTGTAAGTGTTCGTCTTAGGTAGTACGATGGTCATCCTAACTTGTATTGCAGGATCAACCAATACTTTGATGGCAAGAAAACCGACGATGAAATTCTCTACCGCGCGGAGATATCGAGAAAGCAACTTCGTGAAGTCTTGCATCATTACGAGGAATATGTCTGTTTCCCTGCCTACCCTACGTCTGCTTGGCCTAACTTTACACAGCTGCAAACGTTTTTACACCCGGCGTAACGCTTGAACTGCACGCTTGTTGCTGTGCAGCTTCTACTTCACGAATTGTACTTCACGAATTGCTATCTGTGATCTCTGTGCATTCAAGAAAATGCGCTGCTTGTTTGCAGCTGAGAAGTCACTCCCTTTGTTCTTTTTGCCCGTTATTTCTCTCCCTGGAATGTACCTTGCTTGCTTTCAATCGGTCCAGCTCGTCTGCTGCTATCCGATGAACGACGATGAAGAATCACTTGTGACTCTTCACTGTCATTGTTCCCACAGATACTTCTCCAGACGATTTTCCTGAAGGTAAACCACTCTTTTGTCGCCTATAGCTCCTCAAGGAGAAATCGTCTCCTTACAGGCTAGCCGCGTTGCTGGGTTTCTTCATACGATTGTGCGTCGGTTCTCAGGAACTGCTGCCTTACCTATCTCTGTATGAGATTAACTTTTGACCACGCGGCGATAAGGTCGTATTGAACCTTAAAATATTGCGAAAGACGCCATCCCCTCGGACGACATTTGTGCCACGAGTTCTGTTACAAGCTACTTATGAAACACGTTCCACCTAGACAAGGCGGCCCGAGATAGCCTAGGCAATGCAGGGCAACTCATCTGCAGCGACGTGCAACATGTTTCAGGAAACCATGACGCTGTCACGCAGATGTCAATCGTCGCGGAGCAAAGTGGCATGGCGTCGCATCGTTTAGGACTGGGTCGACGGCGACATGTGGATCATATCGAGAGTCAGTGTCTTTTATGCCAATCCATGGACGGCCGACTCTGCAATCGCAGCCCAATCAATGCAATTCTTATCGTGTGACTAGGATATCGGGGTGTGGCAGTA
>JBBPQJ010000213.1:0-10691 GCA_038092415.1 Xerocomus tenax
CTTATATACTAGTTATAATGTATGTACATGTTTGTATCGAATCTACCGATACGATCTATATTAGTCCGTACCCTATACCCACAGGGTCTAGGGCAATGCCATAGGGCTGCGTACGTGAGGCGTACGCATGTGATGCGTGAGGTAAACATGAGGTGCACAGCACGGGAATGAAATACATGAGGAGGAGGTGTGTCGCACAGCGACATGAGGTGAACATGTGTTAATGGTGAGGAAAGCATGCATATGACGTGAGGCATGACATCATCAATGATGTCATCAGGGGAAGGGTCTAGGACGTTCCAGACCAAGGTTAGCACTTACGATCCAATCTGGCTATAACCTTGATGTTTCCTAGATGACCTTATCTGATAAGATAAGATGAGATAAGGGAATGCATAGGGGCAAAAAGATAGCGTTGTAACACCTTATGTATGTTGGCACCCAAGTAGTGTACACCTTCACATTACATGTCAAGAGCACAGTCTAACAGAGACAATCAGTGTTACTCCCTCACAGCTCAGTCAGTCTCACCTTGCACCCCACAACTCCAGGAGAGGGCCATTTTTATATGCTACCCAAGAAGTTATTGGGCCAGTGCAGATTATACACCCAGCGCAGGAACCTCCCAGAGCAGGAGCTATTGAGAGAGTGCAGCCGCGGTCATCACTCGCGCTGCAAAGTTTATCAGAAGGTTTGCTTACACTGGCCACATGCTTTTTGTGACTGTTAGAAGCAGAGCTAGATCTCTCTCTCTTATGCGCAGTTCCAGATTCCTTGGCCCAAGCAGAAATCTATCTCGATGCCGTCATCTCCACCCTTACCAGGTTGGGAGGTCTCAACAACTTACTTCTCTCTCACGTCACGTCAGTTCATTCTATGCCACAAGAAGTATCTACTCTCCATGCTGCCCTCTCGCCTCAGCTTCAGTACCCAACCAAAGAAGACTCCAATGACCAGCCCTCTCTAAGACCATCTGAGGAGCTGGTAAATGTAAACCTGTTTCCTCCCTTCTCTGGCCTTTTATGCCAAGCATGTGAATAAGTTTACAGGTTGGTCACCCCATTCATCTTTAGATCTCGCCAAGTTACTCCAGAGTCCAAACGTGGGGCTTCCTCCATTGTACTCCCCCTTGCAGGAGTAAAAAGAGCGCTTGAGGAAGGAGAGATTGATGAAAAGGAGGAAAACCTTTGTTGAAAAAAGCAAAAGATAGAGGCAACAATCGTAAGGGAAGGAGAGAACTCTCGGGTAGTACTTCATTTGTGCAACCTACTCAAGCCGCGCCCTTGCTAAAGTTTTGATCATTGAATACAGTGACTCAGGATGGTCAAAATTGTTTGCAATATCATCCTATATATCTGTATAAAGCTTGTATACAAGTAACAATGACTGACTTACCCAATAAAGATATGAAGGTCTAGTCACTACATATATTTTTCTGGTTCTTCTCATGATTATTCTTGCAAATTTTGCTTCATTTAATCATATAATAGTCTAACAGTTACAATTCCTTTATGTTTATCCTATGTATGCAGAGTTCACAGCCAGATTCTAAGATAAGTAAAAGAAACAAGGATACATATTGTCGCTTACACACAAGCTTTATACAAATCTCCACTGAGTCAATGTGAGTATTGTTGAATCAAGGGATATATAGGATGACATTGCAAACAAATTTGACCATCCTGACGGTCTACATTCTCTATTAAATTTGACCCAAACAAATGATACCAGAGGAGTCAAAGAGTCTTTTGGAAATGAATAACCTCCAGTAACTTCTCACAGTTGGAAATAGGTATATATGTATTGCTAATGATGATTTGAGCACTAGAATTTACAAGAGAGCTTATTCCAAGCTTAGAAAATATAATAGTCTACTTAATAGAAAGAGTGTATTTAATAATGGTTATCACTAGAAAAAAGAGGTGTGTGAAGTCTTACATAATGTATACATATATATCTTTGTTTGTACAAACAAATAGTAGCAATTATACTATGATTTGATGAGATACTACTCAACAGTTCAAAAGCTGAAAAACCCTTTCCATGACATTGGTGTTTTGAATTGACTATATCTCCTCACTCTATGGACCGAATCACATGACCCAGGGGGCAATATTGTGGCCAAGAGTATGTACTATTTATAACTCCACTAAAGATAAGTGAGATTCCCACAGTACTACTATCAAGGTTAGTATGGAAAGGGTTTTTGAGGTCACTATATATCTTTTTTTTTAAAACACTAAACTTGTCTGCCTCCATAATCAACCAAATGGCTGATAACAGTATTGCCTGGGAAGAAAGGATGCTTGTGCTCTCCACTTGGATGAGAGACAGTAAAGCTTACATAAAAGCAGTGCAGGCCACTGTCACAGAACAACAAAACGTAATCACCACTTAGGTATAGAAGTTGATCAATCAAGATGCCACCATCGTCGGACAAGCTGTAACCTGTTGGAAATGGATACTACTACCTCAGAGTAATACTACACTATATCATATCTTTCTATAGACATTATAAGACAAGATTTTATCTTGTTGACTACAGCATCTCTTCACTTGCTTCCTGATGTTCTCCTTTCTTTCATATATGGTCAATGATGTACCACTGCACACATGTTTCAAGTAATCATATTGCCTGAGAGTCTCCTATCTCAGACTTTGCATATTCTGCTTCCCATGCGATGAAGAAGCTGTCAATCAATTGTCCCTATGTTTGATATATTTTCTTGAGCTTTTCAATTGCTCATTGTTACAGTTTTCCTCCTTTCTCATCGTATACTCCTCTTTTCCTTCTTCACCTTCACTCATACTTGGAGAGGTATGACTGCCACTAATGATAGCTTCCTAGTTATCGTAGGCCCTCAATCACTTTACCTGTTCCTCACTTAACCTCTTCCTTTTATGGACTTATCTCTTCTACCCGGTTCTCTTACACCGGTGACTATTCTCCACCTTCCATCTCATTCCATGAACTTCCTTTCCTATTATGAACTCTTCTCTCTTGGTCCGTGCACGTTGATCCCATGTATATAAAGAGTAGTAGTCACACATGTATCTCTCATTCTCGATCTGCACAATACAAGCGTACAATCTAGTCTCACTCCTCGCGTCACTCCTCAAGTTAACAACCTAAGAGAACTCTTAGTTCTAATACTTTGATCTTCTATCTTTTGAACTGTAGCACTTCAGACATCAGTCTCTTCATGAGTATCACCTGAAGTCGCGACTTAGTAAAAGAAGATATCTTCATACACTTTGCGTAACAAAAGATCGAGAATTATCTTTAGTCCTACCTTTTTAGGTGTAGGACCCAACTATTGCCACCATGAGTCACCACAAGAGCTACAGGTCCTCCCCTGTGGATAACAACAGCAACATTGACATAGACCTCCCTGGACAATCATCGCAAATACTCAGAACACCCCAGATAGGCCCAGCACCTATAGTACCTCCCAGTAGCAACCTTCACGCTCAACGAACAACTGCTCCCCCACCAGTAAACCCTCCATCACCAATGTCCACCAAAACCACAGAACTCAGAGTAGCCCTCCCTGTAGATTTTTCTGGAAAAACCTCCGACGCTTCCCAATGGATCAAAGCCATGAAAGCCTACTTCGCCATCAATGCCACTCTATATTCCTCCGAGAATGAGAAAGTCATGATGACTCTCAACAAGATGAGTAAAGGACGAGGAGCATCCTTCACTGAAATGTGGTACGATAAGATGGCCGATACCACTGTATCCCCTTCCAAGAAAACCTTCACAAAGTTTGCAGAGAACTTTGAGACAACCTTTTACCCCTTCAACACCAAAGCCACCGCCCGCCAAGAATTATCTCGACGCATCCAGAAATCCATCTGCCGTCCAGATGGAACCATCAGTGATGGTTTCCAACAATATATCACCGACTTCCAGAACTTTGCCAGTAAAGCTGGCATCTCTGACAATATCACTCTCATTGACCAATTCTCCTTAGGAGTTAACCAGCGACTCACTACAATGATCCTTTCTATAGCTACCATTCCCACCACAATCAATGGATGGATAGAAAAGGCTAAAACTTTCCACACGCAGAAAATGCGCATTCAAGCCCTTCGAGGAGGACGACCCCAGACGTCCTCATTCCATCACCCTCAGAAGGATCCTAACACCATGGACATAGACAATGTCACTATATCAAAACTCACTCCTACCGAACGTCCCAAGTGCATCAGAGAAGGACATTGCTTCCGATGCAGGAAAACAGGTCATAATGCCACTGACTGCTGAAACACCTCTACTTCTCGTACCTCCACCACTCGACCCCAGAACGTTCATGCCACCGAAACTGCTCCACTCCCACCACCCAAGGAAACTCCCATCCGCTCAAAACTTGATGAATATGTCAATTCACTGAAGATCTCTGGGAAAAGCGACGACAACATCTTCTCTGTCCTCAAAATGTGTTATAAAGAACCACTGGAGGAACTTGCGGAGATCTCCACAGGAATCCTGAAAGCAAAGGATTTTTAAGAAGGGAAGTTGTCTCGATATCTTCTTCCCTCCACGTCAACCATGTACTTGTAGCACCAAAGAACAATAGAACTATGCATCTCCCTGTTCAATTACAAGGACTAAAACAAACTGTCGACACCACTGCTCTCATCGGTTCCGGCACAACAGGAAATTTTATCAATCCTAGCCTACTCTCAAAAGGGATCTTCAAACTCTCTTGTGTTCCCCATCTTATCCTTGCCTATAATGTAGATGGGACTTTCAACACCAAAGGAACCATCCAATGGACAACTATGATCACTTTCTCTTCTAGACTATTCTTCAACACTGTCAAATTGATGGTATTACATCTCTTCCAACCTCAGATCATTCTTGGAATGCTATGGCTACAAAAATGGAACCCGAAAATCAACTGGACTGATTTCTCTATTGATCTTCGATCTCCTAAATCTCAAGTAAACAACGACATTCTCCCAATCTCATCTGATGAAGAATTAGCCAACTTGTTTGCCCAGCAATATCCTTTAGGGGTCGAGAGGCCTCTACGTGAGTGCCCTCCCTCAATGGAATTCATTGAGGAACACGTTGTCAAACTTACTATCTCTACTGAAATTGCCATGTCTGAAAAACCCAAGGAAATCCCCATCCCAAAATTCTATGCAGACTTCGCTGACATCTTCTCCGAGAAAATCCACAACCAACTACCTCCTCATCGCTCCTTTGACCACACCATCGACCTTCAGGACACTTTTGTTCCCAAAATCGCCAAAGTATATCTATTAAACCCTGCTGAGAAAGAAACATGTAGAAACTTCATTGACAAACATCTTAAAACCGGTCATACAGTATTGTCCCTTCCAAATCTCTCCAAGCTGCCCCTTTCTTCT
Source organism: Xerocomus tenax (assembly GCA_038092415.1). Taxonomy (NCBI): domain Eukaryota; kingdom Fungi; phylum Basidiomycota; class Agaricomycetes; order Boletales; family Boletaceae; genus Xerocomus; species Xerocomus tenax. Next base: position 5,383 of record JBBPQJ010000213.1, read on the forward strand.
TTGTTGTAAAGAAAGACGGAACTCTATGTCCATGTCAAGACTATTGTTACCTCAACAGCCACACTATATGGAATGCCTATTCCCTTCCTCTGATCTCCGAACTCGTTGATGACATGAAAAATTCCACATACTTCACCAAATTTGACATCCGTTGGGGATACAACAATATCCGGGTCAGGGAGTCTGACCAATGGAAAGCCGCCTTCATCACTCCGTTCGGACTTTTTGAACCTACTGTTATGTTCTTCGGCTTCTGCAACACCCCAGCTACATTCCAAGCATTCATGTACTTCATCTTCGCCGATATGATTGCTGAACACTGGTTGAAAATCTATATGGACGATCTTGGAATACACACTTATGGAACTTTGTAACTTCATCATGAATGAACTCACCGCATTCTCCTTCACCTTCAAGAACATGGGTTATCTCTCAAGATCTCCAAATGTTCCTTCGACACTCCCACTATGGAGTATCTTGGAAAGATAATTGGCCAAGGACTTATCTGAATGGATCCAGCCAAACTCTCTGCCATTATCACGTGGAAACCACCTACTTCTGTTAAAGGAGTCTGTTCTTTCCTTGGATTCGCAAACTTCTATTGGAAGTTCATTCTCAATTACTCCAACATCATTGTTGCCTTAGTTTTCCTTATGAAGAAAGATCAACCATGGTCATGGAGTTCTCTTCAACAAAAAGCTTTCGATTCCCTTTGACACATATTCTCCACAGCTCCTGTCCTCATTATTCCCGACACCTCTTGGCCATTTTCCATCATGACCGATGCCCCTCTCCTCGCTGCAGGTGCCATTCTCATGCAATGAGACATCAACAATGATCTCCATCTTTGTGCTTATTTCTCTAAAACATTCTCTTTAGCTGAACGAAACTATGATATCTATGATAGAGAACTCCTTGCTGTTATCCTCGCACTAGCAGAATGGCAACACTATCTTCAGGGTACCTCACATCCTGTCTCTGTAATTACTGATCATAAAAATCTTTCCTACATCAAAGATCCTCGGAAACTCTCCCGACAACAAGCCTGCTAGTCCCTCTTTTTACAAGACTTTCCCATCAAATGGGTTGTCACCCCAGGCTCCCAAATGGGCCCAGTGGACGCCCTCTCTCAGAAGGACGCAACCGATACCACTACCAACAACACCAACGCCTCTATTGTACCTGAACCGGTCGTCATCAATGCTCTGGACCTTGTCCTTTCCACCTCTATTGCACATTCCACTCCCTCAGATCCCCTCGTCATACGCATACTCTCTGCCCTCCAGGATGGCTCACCATTATTCTCTCGTACATCTCTCTCAGATTGGCTCTTCAATAATGGTCATCTCTACTTCAAAGGGCAGATGTATGTTCCTCCTTCAGCGCGGTCTCCCCTCTTACACTCCATCCACTCCTCCCCCCTCTCAGGTCATATGGGTACTTTCTGCATGAAAGCCATCCTCGAATGAGATTTCTGGTGGCCTGGCTTTGCTTCCTTCGTAAAAAGTTTCATCTCGGGTTGCGCTATCTGTCAGCAAAACAAAGTGAACACCCATCCCACTGTGCCTTCTCTCGTTCCCATTCCTTCTTCCCAATCTCTCCCGTTCAAGCAGCTGTCCATGGACCTTATCACTGACCTCCCCTCCTCCCCAGAATACGACTCAATTGTGGTCATAGTAGACCACGGCCTTACGAAGGGGGTAATCCTACATCCTTGCTCGAAAACCATCAATGCTGCTGGAATCGCTCAAATTTTCTTTGACAATGTCTTCAAATGCTTTGGTCTTCACGACACCCTCATCTCTGACCAAGGACCATAGTTCGCCTCTGCATTTGCCAGAGAACTTGCACGTCTCCTGAAATATGATGTCTGACTCTCTACTGCTTATCACCCCCAAACCAATGGACAAACTGAACAAACCAATCAAGAACTAGTATCTTCGCATCTTTTGCGCCAATAACTCCTTATCCTGGGCACAATCCTTATCTGCAGCAGAATTCCACCATAACTCCACTCCCCACAGCTCTACTAAGAAATCCCCGTTCTCCCTACTCTATGGTTATGAACCAAGATCTTATCCCCCTCTTGGAAAGACCTTCCTCCCAGTCCTCGAAAACAGACTCTCCTCCCTTGACGAAGCACGAAAGGAAGCTCAAGCCGCCGACGAGTCTGCTAGAAAACTTATGTCTTCCAGATCTTCTCACCGATTTACTATGTGGAAAGTTGGAGATAAAGTGTGGTTAGAAGCAACTCATCTCCGTCTCAAATACCCTTCCAGGAAACTTGTGCCCAAACGTCACGGCCCCTTCGAAATCTCACAAGTCTTATCTCCCTTGACATATCAACTCCGACTTCCCTGTACCTGGAAAATACACGATGTTTTCCATGCTTCCCTGTTATCTCCTTATCGCTCCACTGAGATATATGGCCAGTCATTCCCTGAACTGCCTCCTGACGTCATAGATAACGAAGAAGAATATGAAGTCAAGGCCATTCTCTCTCACAAAAGTCCCAAAGCCCATAGAATATACCTGATTGCGTGGAAAGGATATTCCTCTGCCGAAAATACTTGGGAACCTGAATCCAATCTCTGACACTCCGCTTCGATTCTCTCCTCTTATAAAGGGATTCACCGACTTTGATATAGTAGAATCCTTTGCTCGACGGTCTCTTTGTAAGTATCTCACAAACAAAACTACCAAATTGCCACCATGTCCTTCCTCACTTCCACTATCGCTCCTTCCTCCCAATCGGGATCCTCTTCCCCACTACAATCTCGACATGTGTATCCATCTTTTCTCCTCACTCATGCTATCCATCTACTGTACTCTGCTATCCTTGACTCCGCTCCCATCCTCCATACCATCGAGGAAGACCCTTTGTTTGCTGATGACATAATCTCTCATGAACTTATCTGTCTCATCCATGGAATCTCTCACACACAACACCTTCAAGCCTCTGGAATTAATGAGGCCCCTCTCCGTTTCACATTAAGTTCTCTCCCTTCTTCCGTACTTACTATCCTCCACTCTCACGGGTTTGGAATCTTCATTGAAAATCTCGAACCTGCCATCATTTATCCTACCTTTCGCTGGATCTATTTTCTCTTCCTATGGACCAACGCGACATGTACGTAGAACGAGTTGATCAATTTCTTCTAAATCAACCACGTACTTCTCCCACTCTTCCCGTTCCTTCTCCTCTTCTTGCTTCTCATATTTCCTCCCCCCTGCTATCCAAAACTTCCACCGCAGTTGCCTCTGACTCAACCTCTCACGACAACTCTTTGGACAACCTCTTCACTCCCGTCATTCATGATAACACTATATCCATTCAACTTCCCAACGGTTCTCATATCCTATCCTCTCCCACTTGTGTACTTGCCAGATCAGAACAAGTATACATCACTCCTGCAACCACAGGAACTATTTGCTTTCAATGCTCTCGTTGAGGTCATTATAAGGAGGACTGGAATATCGTTGCCCCCACTGCCGAGCCTTCGCTCCAGGTCACCTGTCTTATGACTGTCTCACTATCCAATGCGACTTCTGTCACAACTGGGGCCACAGAACTTGGCATTGTCCCTATAGCCAATGTGGAAATTGTTCTCAACTGGGGCACATCATCAACGACTGTCCGCTTGAATGTCTTTCCATTTCCCAGGCATCTGTGATTTTCGGAGGACCCTCTGTCACCGCTGTCTAGTCTTTGGCCATCAAGAGGGTTACTTATTGAACCTGGAGTTCAATTGTACAATGGGGGTAATGTTACAGTTTTCCTCCTTTCTCATCGTATACTCCTCTTTTCCTTCTTCACCTTCACTCATACTTGGAGAGGTACAACTGCCACTAACGATAGCTTCCTAGTTATTGTATGCCCTCGATCATTTTACCTGTTCCGCACTTAACCTCTTCCTTTTATGGACTTATCTCTTCTACCCGGTTCTCTTACACCGGTGACTATTCTCCACCTTCCATCTCATTCCATGAACTTCCTTTCCTATTATGAACTCTTATCTCTTGGTCCGTGTGCATTGATCCCACATATATAAAGAGTAGCAGTCACACATGTATCTCTCATTCTCAATCTGTGCAATACAAGCGTACAATCTAGTCTCACTCCTCATGTCACTCCTGTTAACATCCTAAGGGAACTCTTAGTTCCAACACTTTGATCTTCTATCTTTTGAACCATAGCACTTCAGACGTCAGTCTCTTCATGAGTATCACCTGAAGTCGCGACTTAGTAAAAGAAGATATCTTCATACGCTTTGCCTAACACTTGTTCTTTGACTAAATTTCCTTTGAAGAGAGACATTATCTCTTCTGCTAGAGTGTCCCAATCATAATGTCATCCTTTCTGAAGTTGTACTTGTGTGAATGGACCTGCTTTAGGTGACGAAACATTAGGTAAACTCCTAGTGGAGTTAAGCTAATGATCAGTCAATAGTCAGTTAGACTAATCTGATTAGTTAATCACATTAGTAATTGACAGTTACATGATTGTCAGTCAAATGGATGACAAAGCAAGTCACAGGTATGATCTAATCTCATCTGTGACTGTGGATTACATCATCGACTATGCAATCTACTGTGGATGGCTATGCTGACTGTGCACGGCTATGCAACTGTGCAATGCTGTACGTTCAGCATGAACTTGACACTTTAGAGTTCAAACTCCTCTTTATCTTATTATATAAATACATCATGTATGTAATGATTAGATTAAGTGGTTCAGATAACATCTTATCATCTTATCTTCACTTTCACATCTGAATCTACCAATCAAGACTATGACTCAAATACTCTTTACCAAGTTATCTGCTAGTGGAGTGAGTCTCACACTCTGCATCATCCCTATCGCTGTACTGTGCACCAAGCGGAAGTTACTACACTTCTGTTAGGTTATGAGCCCCGCCTAGTTCGGTGGGCAAAGACTACTGTCACTTGATATATCTCGATGTCTATCCGACACCAGGCGCTAGCAGAGCTTGAGGCTCTTACAGAACGAATAGTTCTAGAGATAGGAAGACCGATGTTAATCGATCTCCTATTGCAACTGTGTGCATTGCACATTCTCGCACATGCTGATGGAAACATTGGCAGTAACCATCAGGTTACACCCGCTTATCTGATGATGAGAGGGGCTGGTGTCAATGATCCTGTTTTGACTTTTACAACCGGATCAATCACTGACCAACGGATCATCACAGCTCGTCTTTCTGACAACTCTGATTACCCCGTTGAGATAGAGGACACAACTATAGTAAGTGTACCTCAGCCCCTTATCAATCGTCTTGGCGTCCCTT
>JBBPQJ010000214.1:0-10682 GCA_038092415.1 Xerocomus tenax
GGGGAACATGGAGATACGTGGGGGGTATTTGGGAATTCTGGAAAAGAGCTCAGCGGTCAAAAGGATGGAGAGAAGTGTACCCTACGTTGGGGTCATTGTCCTTGCGGTGCTGGTTGTTGCGGCGTTCCATGTCGTCTGGCAGGACAGAGTCGCGTTCTCGTCGTCGGGCATGACGACAAGACGGCCATCGCTGAGGGATTGTTCATCGACAGTCATTTCGCAATCCAGTCCCATAATGACGGAAATGAGTTATGTAATCGAGACACTGGTACTCCTCCTCCCCCTACCATGGCACGTATCTACCATCGTATTCGAATACACAAATCTGACAGAATATATCCATCAGTTGATCAGAATCAGGTCAAAGGATGGAAACTTTCGCTTCGATACGGAGCCCTCCGATGACATTCGTATCCTCGTTAACAAAGCACGTCATGTCCTTCATTTCCATCGTCATCTGACCCCCTCTTGGATCAGATCATCGAGACCGCCAGCAAGAACATTGATCCAGCATCAATCACCATCTCAAACCAGCCTCGAGGAAACGAGACACTCGTAACACGTCTCACCGGCCGCAATTTACAGTCACTTGGCTTGAAGTATGTGCCGCTTCTTTCCGCATCCCCCTGCTCATCTTCCATCCAGACACGGTGATCTCATATTCGTCAACTACCAGGATTTAGGTTCCTTCACCCTTCCTAATCCCATCCCCACTTCAAACGTCTCAAAGAAGATCAATGTTTGGGAAAACGTACAAGAAGATCCAGTCGATCTCTATTGGCGATCGCAGGACGGAAAGATTCCCCGTGCCCGTGACTCTCGCTTTTGCAAGCACGCCGCCAATGGCATGTGCGACTATTGCATGCCCTTGGAGCCTTATGACGCTGCCTACCAGGCTGAGCACAGCATAAAGCATTTGTCATTCCATGCCTATCTTCGCAAGATCTCTCCAAAGTCGTCTTCCACTGCTGCTCAGGCCCTTCCTCCCCTTTCCCCCACTTCCTACAAGGTCAAAGTGCCTTGTCCAACAGGCAACCACCCTTCGTGGCCGTCAGGAATATGCACTGCCTGCCAGCCTTCTGCGATCACTCTACAGTCTCAACCATTTCGAATGGTAGATCATTTGGAATTTGCAACGCAGTCCATCGTCGAACGGTTCCTACAAGCCTGGCGAGCGACCGGCCTTCAGCGTTTTGGGTGGCTCATAGGGCACTATGAGCCTTATAACGAGGTGCCTATGGGCATCAAAGCCGTGGTAGAAGCAATTCATGAACCTCCTCAAGAGGGTGAGCTCGATGGGCTGACTCTGGGCATTCCATGGGAAGATGAACAACGCATCAAGGAACTAGCCAAATCGGCGTCAACTCCTCTATCCGTCGTTGGGTATATTTTCACGGATCTCGACCCTACCCCAGACGATCGAACGAAGAATATCTTCAAGCGACATGCACAATCATACTTTGTTTCCTCACTCGAGGTTATCTTTGCTGCTGCGATTCAGAATACCAATCCTACTCCATCCCGATCCTCTTCGAGTGGCACTTTTGGTTCTCGTATGGTTACCGCCATCTTATCCGCGACGGAAGATGGCCAAGTTGATATTTCTGCCTATCAAGTTTCTGAGCAGGCCTGCGCCATGGTCGCGGCGGATATGATTGAAGCCAGCGTTGAACCTGGCATCGTCCGAGTGAAAGAAGAGGATCGCAGCCAAGATTTCGCACGTTACGTTCCCGATGTATTCTATCGGTACAAAAACGAATACGGTCTGGAGGTAAAAAAGAGCGCCAAGCCCTCTTTTCCGGTGGAGTATCTTCTCGTCAATGTAGGTTCCCTGCTGTGCTAGATTGAAAATTATAAACTGTTGGTCAGGTCAGCCATGGCTTTCCTCAAGCACCCAACCCGATGTTTCAATCGACCGAGTTTGCCATTGAAAATCGTCCCGGGTTCCAGGATCAGCGGACTGAGAGCGTTCTTGGTTCGCTCAATAGCATAGGAACGCCGTCCCCAGAGGACCTGCGCAGTGGGACTAAACGTCTTGATGTTGCAAAATGGATCAGCGATTGGCACTTGATTGCATTCCTGGAAACCACCCAGTTACTGTCACCTGTATGGTTCTCTCGTTCCGTGTTTCATGGCCCTGATTAACCCTCGACTGTTCAGGACGATGTCAAGGTCCTCGTACAGACGGCCACTTCGCCTCGACTGCTGGAAGATCCCACCGTGCTTGATGCCTTTTTGAAGACGGACGGATGGCAGACGTTGATCACTTTTGCACGCGAGAGTGCGCGTGAGTTTCCCAGCATATCATAGTATGGTCTCTCGAATAGTGATTCTCCCAACAGCTGCTCGTCCAACTTTGTCGGCGCCGCCCGACTTGGGACATCATGATGAAATCCCTCAAGAGGTCTTCGATCAAATTGCCGCGGAGGAGGCTACCCGGGGTCGAGGAGGGAGCAATTCGCGTGTCAGGATCTGTCCTCATTGCACCTTTGAGAATGCGCATGGCGGACATGATTGTGAAGTCTGTGGTTTGCCACTGGTCTAGACAGTATACATTATTTTCGTTGCGGACAGTGTATTGTCACAGAGACGACCAATATGTAGATATAAGTACTGTCCCAATATCGAAGCCGGAAATCCATGTCATTAAAGAACTTGTGCATATGGCTGGGGTGTGTAAACAGGCAGTGACAAACGATTTGATCCTCAATAACGAAGGAAGGCATATAACGGATGGTGCCCAATATGAGGGGTCCAATGTCTCTGAAGTGACTGATAAATCAAGAAGAGAATCAGGCCAAGATCCACCACCCAGCAAACATGAGGCCAAAGAGAACACCGATAGCGCGAAGAACGATCACGACGACGAGCGCCTTGCGTACAGCGGCGTAAAAGTTGCTCAGCGCAGTCCCAGGCCAGTTGAGGCTATGAAAAGCGGTCAGTGTTTGTGAAACAACGCATAGGGAATGCTTGCCGTCGATCATTTGAACCGCCCTCGTGCATGCTGGTTTCCCAGCCGCGTACGACTTCGCGGTAGCGTTTTCCAAAGACCCTTGATATGTCAGGATGGGCAGAGCAGCGAGTCTGATGACGAGGCACAGCTTACCAGATCCAAAAGTTGACGTCCGGATATGAGAATCGGGGGAAGACACTAGCAAGGCTGGGTGCTACGGCGTCAACGCGCATACCTTCACTACCGACAGGTCGGAAGGGCAGTTGCAGTTTATGAGTGTGCTGTGAAGGCAGTGATTCGGGTACCATGTTTGCCATGAGGTCTAGTGTCATCCCAAGTGAGAGACCCCACAGCTTGAGGTGACGGTGGGCGGACGGTTTCTTTCGCTTCTGTGGTGCCTTGTCAGATATGATGCCCTTTTCAAGTACATCCTGTGTCAATGCGGGGTATGGGGCATTGGTTGGGAGGGGAGGAGATCCGATGGAATGAGATTGTGGGATGTCGAGGAGAATAGCAGGAAACTGCATCGTCCCGATAAGGATGCGAACCAAAAGTTTTAGGACAGCAGCATGACGTGGGGTCAACCTAGAGGCTGCGTCTACTGATACACTAGACCACATTCCCCTTGAACTAGTAACGACCGATTTTGGTAACACGGTACCGACGAGCATTTCAAGAGGGATCCAATGGATTTGAGTGCCCTCTGCGGGTTCCGTTGAGAGGGCGCGGGGAGTGAGCTGCAGAAAGACAAAGGGGGAAAGTACCATGAGTAGACGTTTCCCGAGAGAGGTTGTGATTTCCCGATCATCAAGCTGTCCGACACAAGTAAAGTCGCGTTCTGCGAGATCCAAACCGATTTCCTCCCAAGTTTGTCGCATGGCTGTGTATTGGGTGTTGAGACGATGGTGACAGTTGATGAACAAGTGCCGATGTACCTGTGTAGAGACCACCTTCGTCTCCCTCTTCCATCCTTCCTCCTGGGAATGCGAGATGCGCTTCTGTCCTACTTCCGCGTTGAGTGCTGTCCTCGCCCGACAAGGAGTTCAGACCATCTGAGGATGAGCCGCCGTCTCTCTGCAGAAAAAGGATTTCAGGGCGCGCAGCGGGATCCTTTACCCAGTCGAGATCGAGGAATTGGTCGAGCGTCGGAGTGGGGGCATCGAGGGGAGGGGGGGTCGTTAGGGAGGGAACGATGCGGATGACGATGGCAACGGCGGCGCGACGTGGTTCTGTGGAGACGTAAAGCCAAGGGCTAAGAAGGAAACGGGATAAACGCACGAGTTGCTGGCGATGCAATGATGCGGGGGGGTGTCGTGCGAATGCGATGGAGTGCACACGACAAGAGAGTTGCGATCTTTTCTTGTTTTTCTGGGGGTAATGGATGAGGAAGAGAAGACATGGACAAGACAAGACAAACCTCGCGACATTTTCAATACAATTGACTAACTTACAACTGGTTTTCGACACGTTTCTCGTCAGCGATGACGAGTAGAGAGCAGTATATGGACCCGGGCCACTTCTGGGACTCCTGGCACTCTGTCTCATGGTTCACCATACTCCATGGGCGTTAGAGCGCTGTTAGCTGACACATTTCATACTTGTGCAGGCAACTGCATGGGCGACTCAATTGGTGGGTGCCATCGATGGTACTTGTAGTTGGTAGATGAGTTGAGCTACCCACTTTAGGTGGGAAAGACCGCCGCCTAAATGAGCCTGAGCGTAAGTAAGGAGTGCGCCTCAGCCTGATTCTTCACCCGTTCCGACTCTTGCATCCACCACTCTCCTTCACACGTCCATTCTATAAAGGACGTCCGCCTTTCCGTTGTCATTACCACCAACCCACCCAGCGACATCCCTTTCTTTCCTCTCCCAAGCACATCCATTCGACATGGGAATGAAATACCGCCGTTATCTCGCTGGGGAGCGCATCTATGGCTGCTCCAAATGCAAGACCCATCTAGCTACCATCCACTCTATGATATCTCGAGTGAGTATTTCTCAGCCTTCCCTCGTACCCGCCACTCAATCTCCTCAAAGGCATTCAACGGCCAACATGGCCGTGCCTACCTCTTTGATGGGGTGTAAGTATTCGTTACTGTATTTGACTCCAACGCTCAGACTGCCAGGCAGCGTTAATGTCGTCGAAGGCGAACCCAATGACCGCCAAATGACGACAGGTAATCACACTGTCCGGGACATTTACTGCGTCAAGTGTGCCACCATCCTAGGATGGAAATACGTGTGTATGCACATGTCACCACCACAAACATTCTAATGGCCGTTATAGGATCGAGCATATGAGTCTTCCCAGAAATACAAGGAGGGAAAATATATCCTCGAGCGAAATCTCCTCATCGACGTTCAATAAGCGCTGCGGTTGCATGCAGCCACGCTGGAGCAGACACTCCATCTACATATTTCGACGTCTCACTGCCAGAGTGACGACAGCCTAATACCGACCATACTCAAGTCCTCACCTCGATCTCATCTTCATTCACAACGCATTGTGGCAGTTAACCTGTCATCCTAATTGGGCATACGTCTCTCCCTGAGGCACGATTACATTGCATAGCCGAAACAGGGGCTTATGTGACCTGACACCAACCGTTGCCCGAATTGTAACACGATATCTTTTACAACCTCACAAGAGCCTCACTTAATCGGGACTTGCAATTCATTTTTGTCCTTTTTCTTTTATTTATCGGTCTCTTTTCATTAATTTTTTGATTGGATTGCAACTAACACATTTTTGAGAGTAGAGGTTCCTGGTGTATCATCTATCTGCGCATAAGGATTTCATGGAGTAGTAGCCCAAATGTTTCGTACGGAACCTGTACCATTTACATCTGAATACAACAAGATCAATCCCCCTTGCTGCGATCAGTGAGAACAGTGCCGCCATTGTTTGCAAATGTTTGTGGTGATACTGCCGAACCCCAAAGGATGAAAGTAAATCTGGTTTCACTCCCCAGCGGATTTGCAGTATAAATCTACCAACGACACAGTCTGCGACTCGGTGTCTGACACGCTCCTTGTCCATGGGTCAGTATCAGTATCCCCTCCTCCTCATTCCCCCCTTCTAACCATCCCCCCACAGCGGCCCTCACCATGTCCTCTGTGCGCTCACAGCTTGGTGCTACAACTCAGTACATCTCTTCCCCGCTGGCTGGTCCTTCCCACAAACCCACCACAGCACCACCAAGACCATTGCCACACCGTAATCCCCATTTTACAGCTTCGCGACCCATCCGCCCCTTTGCCTCTATGTCACAAAGCACCACCACGAAACCCATTAAACTCATCGAGCCACCCCAGAACTTTAAGACGACCTTTATTCTTGACCTCACACAAGAAGAGCTTAGCCGGCAAGATTGCTAGAAGGACGTCATTTTTGGATGCACCTTTTGTTACCAGGTTGCGTTTCGCAAGTTCTTATTCGATGTTTATTATACACTCCCTATGTTTCATAGGTACATGTGTTCCAATATTGGCGCTGGGTCAAGCATCCTTCTATACCTGTCTCACTACCGTTTACCTAGGCACGTGACAAGTACTTGTCTTAAATAGATCTAGAGCTGTTTGTTTACCAGTGTCCAGCCCCTGAGGGCACGTCTGTCGCTGCGAAACCGTACTGTTCCGAGGGTGCTGTGTTTTCGGGCGCGTCTTCCACAGCAGAAAGGTCGCGGTTCTGGCCAGTGGCTGCGACAATCGCGCCTTTGACAGCATATTAAGCGCGGCTTGCAGCTGGTATTTGCATCATCATCCCGTTGATGATGGCGGTGCTGACCACTATCTAGTGTCTTTTGGGTATACATCCCGAAGCCAGGGATCTTCTCATCATTCATCGCTAATCACCTGTATCGATGACAACTGAGGGTACATGCTCCTTGGGCATGTTTTCACCCTCGTAATTTTCGGCGGTGGGGTTCCACGCCAAATAATAATGGCAAACATTTGACCGTAATCAATGCCGCATCAACTGAAGACGGACCTCGGTTCCATTCAGCAACCGAAAACGAGGCAAAGGCGTGTTTTGAACTTAACTTTACCAAGGCTTGTTCAAACGCGTCGCCCTCGGACCGTATATAAGAAACTCGCGTTAATCACTTCCTCACTCGACTCTTCCCCCCCGGACATGAGGACATCCCAGATGTTCTTTAGACTCGCTCAAATCTGCTCTAGAACTAATGTTATTCTTATCATTTTTACGCTTTGTTCCGGTGGCAATAAGCTCTGAAGATGCACAAGCGACGTCCGCGACGTCGAAAACTATTCTTATTGTTATTCCCCTGGATCGGCAAGTTTGTCATCCTCATCACAAGGTATATGGGAAGGATTCTCTCTCCCGTGTAGCATTTCGGATCTCCCAGCGTCAACGTGAGTATTCCACACTCATCGCGATGGCTTCTCGAGATAGCGCATTCGAAAATGAGAGTGGATGTGATGGAGTTTATAACGCTTGTTACCTATTTACGTATGGATGAACACATGCTTCTTCGAGGTAGCCGGCAAGCTACTGGTGGAAAACCCGGTAACAAGCAAAGGATCACTTCGGGCTACTGGATAGCCCAGGCTGCGGAGGATGGCGTGCGACAGAAACGACGTTTCAAGTGAGTGGAGCAACGCAAACGCGTCCGCGGAGGTGAGCAGAATCCTGATGTCGAGACGGGCATGATGGCGAGTCAAGGGTCCGAGGGAGGATTCTGAGGAAAAAGAGTGGAGCAGAATTACCGGGTTTGGGGCGGATTAGGACAAAAAGTGGACGAGTTTGATCCCACCCCAATCAGCAAACAGAGAGAATAGAAATACGACGCTTCAAAGGAGCATCAAGTCTTTCATCAACGCCGCCTTCCATCCTCACTACACTTTTCTGCTCTATACTGGGCCGTTTTTTGAGCCTTCATTTTTACGACCTTGCACGATTTTGCACGACATATTCTTTCTCCCCTTTCTTTTCGTCTTTCCCCCTCTAAGCTCTCCGAGGTCTGCTGCTTCATCCTATTCCCTCCTAGACGCTAATACCACATCCAGAATCTCACCTCTCACTCCATTTTCTCAATCTTACTTATCTTTCTCTCTCTCAATCCCTGATCTTTTTCTGTCGGCAAGCTATGGACAGTTGGCGAGTAGCCGTCTTGGGCGATGGTGGTGTCGGCAAAACAGCTCTGGCTGTCCAAGTATGCCACCCTCTCCTGTTCTAGACACCCACTGATCGATCTCCTTGCAGTTCACCCTAAACTGTTTCGTCGGTAAGTCGACATCCTTGATCTCATCCCTAATTCACCCCCTCACCCTTCAATTGCAGAGGTATGTTTTCCGTTGACCCACGTTCCATTTTCATTCATTCATTGTCTTCCATTCAGACCTATGACCCGACGATAGAAGATGCCTATAGGAAACAACTCATCGTAGACAACAAGATGTGCTTCGTAGAGGTCATTGACACTGCTGGTCAAGGTACGCCACCCCTTGGCGCTCGGAACGCCCTGTCTCATCGCCACGTCAGAGGAGTACGCCACCCTTAGAGACCAATGGGTACGGTTAGTATCCCACATTACGCTTGCCTGAAAACTACTCACTTCCCGTAGCGAGGGTCAAGGGTTCATACTTGTGTACTCGATTGCTTCACGTTCGACATTCGAACGACTTGAAGTCTTCCGACAGTCGATGCTCAAAGTGAAGCGACAAAAACCTATTTTCATGTTGGTCGGCAACAAGTGCGACAAGACTTACGAGCGTGAGGTATCACGCGAGGAGGGTATCGCGCTTGCACGAACATTTGGATGCGAGTTCATGGAAACGTCGGCCAGGACCGCGTACAACGTTGAGCTGCTTTTTACGAATCTCGTTCGTGCGCTACGACAGACGAAACGGCTGGAAACCGGCGGATCGAATGGCAAGCAGGGGGACAAGCCGACCAAGGACTTGAAGAAGCCGAGATGTGTAGTGATGTGATGGACGTTCTTCAGGGTTTTCGGTGTTTAGATTTTGGCAGTCCCCTTTACCTCTCTGATGATACCTCCGTCACCTTTTGCTCTTCATGTTTCTATTCACATTTGGGCATTCATCCCATTCTTTTTCCTCCCTTTTCTCATCTTTCTTCTCTCCTTCCTTGGTTTTCTTTTTCGACTTTCCAGGTTGCTGTCCCTCTTCTAACCTCGTCACATCATTTCGTCGTCTCACGCTGTGTCATACGTGATTTAGGTCTGCGATGTATTTTGCAATGCATGGAAACACCCGTCTACACATTCTCCATTTCTTTTGGCTGCTGCGCCGCTGCGGACACGTTGTGCATTCGTTGCACCTTGGTGCCTCCCAGGGACTTTGCTCATATATAGTTAGATGGATGGCGGCGAAAGCTACGCCCAACATGTCTGAAGTCCTTGAATTCTATCCACCCGAAACATCCGACTTTCAAGTGAAGTCGGTCCGTGACGAGGAGATATTCAATGTCCACAAGGGTGCACTCCAAACATCCGAAGTCTTCCGTTCGCTGCTTGAATTTTTATTTTTTCACCCAGCATAACTAAATATGATCTCACAGGAAGCATGTTCTTGTGCTGTGACAAGGAATATGGCACTGTGGACACAGATGATCAACTTCTGGAGCTCGATGAACCCGCTGTAACACTACGTCTCTTGCTCAGACTTTTGCACTATCCGCCACCTCCACCCTCCTTATCCCCTTCTGCTCGTCAGGCACGGCGAATGGGAAAACCGGTATCATTATACCAAGGGGCTCTCATCCCATTTCCGCTACTCCAAAATATGATCCGATTAGCCGATAAATACGATCTCTCGGATCCCCTCCGACGCTCCTTACACTCACACTTATTCGCCAACGCGTCCATTCTTCCACTCGAGGTTTATGCGTTTGCAACGCGCAACGGTCTTGATGACGTGGCAGCAGAAGCAAGTGCATACCTTTTGCACCCACCCCTTTCCACGTACTCCAAGGATAAGATCGCACTCATTCCTTGCGTTTCCGCATACCACGACCTTGTCCGACTACACGGTTATAGAATCCAGCAACTTAGGCTGGTTCTTTTGCGGGAAGACATCTTTCCGTTTGGCTATGGCGTGTGTGTCGCTCACCGCGAAAGCACTGTCCGAGCGTGGAATGATGCTCGGATGTCGTTGGCGACTCAACTCGAAGCAGGTAGGACAGCCAGTGATTTATCAAGGAGAAGACGACGCTCATTCAACCAAGCTACAGACCTGCCAGCTGAAATGAGTACGCTTTTGGAACGCTTCGAGTACTGCAAACTATGCCACAAGGCTTGTTTGGCAGCCATTGAAATGCTCGAGGTGAAGTGCTTATTACCATAAATACAAAAAAAAGTTTGCTCACGAGCCTTCAGTATAAGTGCAGTCGGATTCCAAGGACCATCGATTACGTGCCAAAACAAGAGGGTAACTAAGGCTGGAATCTAGCTGGAAGCGGTGCCTTAGCACTTCTATAGTCTCAAGCGCAGGACATAGATACCTTGTAGAACTACGTGTTATGCCACAAGAGCGTTCTAAGATCCTTCCAAACCTCCGAGTCGCGGTATAAGTAGGTCATAGAGTTGAACATGCCAGGTTGGATGCTTTGGCCCCGATGCTTGAACAACCACATCACGGCGCCCCATGCCAATGCCGCAAACACTGAAAAGTATCGCGAATCTGGTGGGATAGGACGAACGAGCGTGGTTCCATCCGGCGAAGGTGCTTTGGAGTAGGGTGTCCC
>JBBPQJ010000215.1:0-10594 GCA_038092415.1 Xerocomus tenax
CCCATTGAGAATTATGGGCGCGTGCATCAAGTGACTTTTGAATAGACCGTCAGTATTGCGGAGATGGGTTGCGGCGCGCCGGTGCCCCGGTGGACTTGAGACGTCGATAAGCCCTGAATGATCCGTCCGAGCAATGATAATTCATAACATGTCCCATAACACCTAAAGTAGGATACCATTGAACGGCACTCTTGCATGCGGAGCACCTCGTTAAGGCAGTGAACCGATAGCAAACCTAATTGGGTCAATATTCTTGTGACAGCCCACGGCACGAACGTGCCAAGAAAAGGGGATATCGTGATGACTTGCGCTCCACAACGTGAAAAAAATGTCAGGAGGCATACCCGAACCCTACACCAGGGGCAGTAATTCGCGCGTCGTGGGTGGACGCATGACAGGGCATGCGCCAGTCGAGCCAAACGCAAGGAAGTGGTCTTGGATACTCTCCCGTTCCACAGGATTTACAGCGTCTGATGGAAAGACTGTTGGATAAGGCTCAAATGAATTTACCCTCGGCTGTTCATGCATCATGTGTCACCCCGCTATGAAACGTCAAACGATGTTCCATACTTCATCAATCTTGATTCCCCACACACAAATGTGGTGCTCTGGGCTGGACAAGCGTTTGACTAGGACCGGACCGATGAATGCGACCTGAAAGAGATTTTTTCCCTGGCAAGTGGGGTTTAATACAAACGGCAGACGCACCATTCCAAGACTTTGACCCAGGGTTCATTCATGTGGACGCCAATATCAATTGTTTGTTCGATTTGGAATGTCCGCTGATGGTGGTTAAGGAGATTTTTCATCTCGAGAAAAAAACGGACCGATCAAGATGATCTTGGGAATAACGGGTGGAATTAATGCATTGCCGACCGTGGAACGACAGCGGAATGGATTGCGAGGCGGAAAGAAAGGGAAAGAAATTAGACTTATACTGAGCTAACGACGTAAGTTGCATGAGAGCGCTCGTGCTGGCGACTGCAAGGATATCGCGGGCGGAATCCTGCTCTCAACGCAAAATCAAGATTTTCACGTAATGGATGTTGAACGTTTGAACCCTCGCAGCCGCGAAAAGCGGATCAAATATTCGTGTTACCTGATTTTTTGTTGAGTATGAACCTGAGAGCATGATCAGAAAACCACCTCACATTTATTGAGTCATGAAGGTTAACGTGAGGGTCATATACGGCCTTGTGTTGTGCGGTTGACAAGGTTCGAACTGCAAACTAGTTTCGCAACGTGTGTCAGCGGGCATTCGCTACCACTTTGGTTGATCGGAAACTTTATTCACCGCTATGGCGCAAACTCCGGTTCAAGACGAAGCGAATGGCAAAAGCGACACAGCAGAAGTCACAGAGAGTAACTTTTTTAGTGATTAATGACTACTTTCTGCAATACCTTGAACCACGTGTGTTTAGTGTCAGCTTTGTGTATCCAGCGGATCACGGCGGACGTGACAGAGAACCCGCTGGTGCTGTGGCCTGCCAAACTGTTCGATTACCATTTTAGTGTCTTTTACCTTGTCAGTACCTGAGGCCAGTCGCTGTTATCTCTGTTCCTCTTCGAACCCTTTCCATCTGTCGTCGGGACTAATAGCCATTATCATACGGTAAAAGATTGTCACTGCTGGGCGTCGGCATATTCAGGATATTCACTTGTTATCTGGAATTCCAGGGTCAGACGGTATGCTTGCTGCGATACGTGGCATCTTATTCCTCAAGCCTGTGTAATGGTCCTTTGGTGCGATCGTTGAGCAGCACCAAATTGTATAGAAAGCGCGGTATTGCCCCATATGGTGCCACATTTTTCAAATCTACAGTGGAGTATACACGCATGAAGATGGTGTTGGTCCGTGAGGTAGAGGAGCAGCCACGGTCACAGGGTAGAGTGGTGTCCCGATCCTTTTTCTGCCTTTGGAACCAACAGGTGGAAGAGTAAGTGCTAAATCTCTCGTCGTGATGGTGAAACACTCAGATGTCCTCGATGCCATCACCCTGTACCCCAGATATCGATTTGGAGCTTTGGATAATTCACAATGTTGACCATTGACTGACGTCTGACAGGCTTGCATCGTGTTCTCAGGTCCCCGGTCAAATTTTAGTTCGGCAATCCAAAAAATGTTGCAAACGCTCCACCGATCTGTTTGGCATGCGTCTCCAAGGTACCGTGAATTGTGAGTGTATTCAGAGAGCATAGCACATCCCTCCGCGGGTTTCTATACGAGCTCTAACATGAAAAGCGTACGTGGAGCATCTTGGCGCCGTTACGTTGTGGCAGAGCACCACTCTTGTCTCCACAAGACACCACGCCAACATGGGTGCGGAACAATTGCTCTCCGATTCGTCATCGTTATTGATTGATACAGTTTCTTCGCCACTGCCTCGGTGCAGCATTACTCGGAAATGCGATGAGTGTCAAATGTTCAATTCAGTGGCCGAGGTGCGGCTGCCATCAGTGTGATGGAAGAGCGCGGCGCCTCTCGACGCGAATAGGCCATAGCTGGACAAGGTTCTGCCGGCCGTGTCAAGTGCGTTCTGGTAATGTGAATCACACGCGCGTTGATGGCCGTGAGATGGAAGCCCACACATACCACAGGAGCTACAGCTATCGCTCGGGATGCTGTTATGGTGGATAAACTGGTACTAGCGTGAACGAACACTCCGTCCCTGAAACTGGTGTGTGTAAACGCTTACGGATGTACTGCGACTCGAGGCCAACAAGGCTATCGGCTGTCCTTTCTCCGAGGGCGGTGAGTCGGACCTTGACGGATGTGCGTATGCAAGATTACAAACTCAACGTTGACGTCGCCGTTCATAGGACACGCACATTCGCTTCTCCTTTTGAGATTTGCTTGCGGGATGCCCGATCGGGTGGTGATGGCACAACGCTTGCATGGGGCCTTGTGGAAGTGACGTGACAGAAAAAGAGCCGGCATGTGGTTCGAGGGCAGAGGTGTCCCCGAAAAGCGAGCATTGCAACAAATAAAAAAGGCGACGTGCCAGCGAACGCGTGATCGCATAAAAGGAGCCGTCGTGGCGGCGAGTTGGAGCCTCAGAACCCTCCTACCCAGCTTTCTCGCAGTCCCAACCCCTGTCAAAGGATTTATTGCTCACCACTTCCCCACACCTCCCCCCACTTCCTTGTCCTGTGGACATTGCTATGGTCAGCCATGGAGTGGCCTGGGTGTCACCCCAGCTCTACTGTATTCTATGATTCCAAATCACCCGCGTGAACATTTTCATTTGAACTTGTCACGCACTGACTTGGTTCATAGCCAATATAGTAGGATGGAGTGTCCCTACCGGCCGTGCTTTTATGGAAGACTTCACGCACTCGTCCTAACCGACTTGTTTACCGTCGCAATTCTCTCGCTCACGCCCCGCCGACTAGCGGCACGTTTTTCCTCTGTCGCACTATCCGCCGAAGCTGCGCATGACCCCCCCAAGCCAGTTAAGCTTTTTAATAATTTAAGTTGTTGCTCGCACCCTCTACCCCACGTTTCCTTGATGCAGTGGCGTTCACCGCAAACGAGGCACATCAGAAACTTTTTTTTCTCTTGTTTTATTCTCCTGTTTCAACTGTACTCTGTTACGGAGGGATTTACTCTCTACCCCCGTCTCTGCTGCCGAAAGAGAACCGGCCTGGAGGTCCGTTTCGGAGGGGTTGCACAACGCCTCGTGGCCTCCTCATCGCCCCAGATCTAGAGAACGGGTTTCCGAGTTCGCCAACTTTCCTTCTTGATTTGGCCACTTACTATTCACAGACGTGTTGCACGACATGCTTTGCCCCTGCATGCACGTGCAGGGGGTTGCACTGAAATTCAATCACGCGCTCGTAGAACCACAGCCCCAGGTGGAAAACGGGACCCAGTATGAAGGCGCACTGTTCAGATATGCCACGCAACGTATCGACAAGTATGTTTTCACATCCTCGCCGTGCTTCTGAACAATCCCCATTCAGTCAACTCACACAGGGACAAACACCTTGCGATGGGATCTTGTTCGTCCGCATAGGGAAAACACGAGGATCCCAACAAACAAGGGCCAAATAATCCACAGATATGGGCGATAAGGAGGATCCGGACGAATAAGCCGCGCGAGTGTGCTGAGGAAGGTAGATATATCATACAGTGACATAAACGGTGTAGGGATACAGACATCGATTGTCATGGAAGGGTATGCTGACACTTGGGTCATTTCAACAGTTCTTCCACGACTTTATCTTCCGATATGTTTGCTACGTTTGCCCCGCGGTAATTCAGTCTTCGAAGGACGTCGATCTGTCCATGGGTGATGAGAGATGGGCAAATATATAAAATCGCTCATGGGTTGGGTACGCACAACTTTTGATCGTTCAAACCCGAGGCCTTCGAACTGGTCTACGTGTGCCCTCTCAAGGCCAGCAATCGCAACCTCGTCTTTTGGGGGCTCCTTCGCAGAAGATTTTCCTCGTGAACTAGAGCCTCCAGCGTAAACCTGAGTCCAATACCTCGCCGTTTCCTCAAAACTCCGCTTGCTGGTCGTGTAGTGTTTGGCGACTTCAGCATCCTGTGGGTCGTTCGGTTCTGGGGAACACAAGAGGGACTGAAGCGATATCAACGTGGACTTGAGCGTGAGGACAGGGGACCATGCATCTTTTAGGATGTCGAGGCAGATGGCTCCAGATGCCGAGGATACATTAGGATGGTACACTTTTGTAATGAACTTCATCTTTACTGGTTGGAATGGATATGATTCAGGGATTACGATGTCCTACATGGTGAGGGATTGTGATTTTGACGTTCACCAAGAAAAGGAGCCCGTCTTACCACCTCGAATGTACCGCCCTCATAAGGTGTATCTTTTGGCCCTGGAAAAGACCCCTTGAGGTGAAAGGGCGAGTTATCGACGAGATCGATGGAAATATTAGAGGATTTATCGTTCTTGCAGTCTGAGGGCCTGATCAGCGGTGCCTTATGTGCCTCAGGATCACGGACCTGTAATTTCCTTGTTTACTCGTCGGAGGCGCGCATCCATGATTGTATAATACTAGAAACCGTTTAAAAAGCCCGGCAAAGTTCTGTTTTGCTGTGTGCGTCGATGGTGGGTGTTCGGTCTAAGAGTTGAACACCAGAAGTTGTCTTCCAGGAGCACGTGACTTTATCGCGTCCGATAACACGTATTGACGCCTGATTATCAGAACTAGTACAGCACCATGGAGCTTCCTATGCGTAAAAAGGTGGAAAACTTCATAGATGCTCTCCAGAACGACATTGTTACCGCGCTCGAGGAGCTTGACCCCACCGCGCCCAAGTTCAAGCGGGACGCTTGGGTTAGACCATCGGGTGGTCGTGGCCTGTCGTGCGTCTTTGCCTGCCCACCGGGGGAAGGCCAGACCACCTCGACGCTGCAGACGAAATTAGAGAAAGCCGGTGTAAACGTCTCTGTCGTCCATGGCATCCTCCCTCCAGCTGCGATCAAAGAGATGCGCGCTGATCATTCTTCCATCCCTTACGACGAAAACACCAGTCTCCCATTCTTTGCTGCAGGCATCAGTCTCGTCATCCACGCACGCAGTCCGTTCCACCCCACTGTGCACGCCAACTATCGCTACTTTGAAATTACTGAGCAACCAGGCGAAGGAGAAGAGGCGGGAAAAGTCATTGCTTGGTGGTTCGGTGGTGGATCAGACCTCACACCTTCCTACCTTGATGAGGGAGATGCGGTACACTTCCACACCACACTCAAGGATGCTTGTCAAAACGACGAGCTATACAGGGTGTTCAAAAAATGGTGCGACGAATACTTCTTCATCCCTCACCGGCAGGAATCCCGCGGAATTGGAGGATTGTTTTTCGATGATCTCTCCAACGAAAAACACGCCCGGATCTCGGAGGACGTCAAGAGGCCAAGGAAACCAGAGGAGATTTTCGAGTTCATCTCACGTCTTGGCAACGCCTTTATTCCGTCATACATCCCTCTTATTCAAAAGGAACGTGACATTCCAAAGGGTCATCACCGTCGCTGGCAGCTTCTGCGTAGAGGAAGATATGTGGAGTTCAACTTGGTGTACGATAGGGGCACCAAATTCGGATTGAAGACGCCTTCCGCTCGAATCGAGAGTATTTTGATGAGCTTACCAGAGACGGCAATGTGGGAATACATGTCAGAACTTGGGACGGTGGAAGGGAGCGAAGAGGAACGAATTGTGGAAGTCTTGAAGCATCCGCGAGAGTGGGCTTAAATGTCTTTAAAAATGTCGTAGATCAAAAAATTTAGACAGAGTGAAGCTTCGGTGTTCATGACTCTCTAAAACATACATTGCTCGTCAATGTCCAAAAGTTACAACTATCGTATTCAATCGCTTGTGGGCTTGTTCAACTCCTGTTGAGTAGCGCCCTTCTCTTTCCTCGCATTCCCTGCCCCCTGCATCAGCGACCGGGGAATAAGTTCATCGTACCTGGCACTTACCAGAGGCTTGCTGAGTCTTGTCGCCGCTGACTGCGCCAACGATCGAGTCCTTGTAGCCACCCACCCTATCGGTGACGCCTTCCGCGTAACCTTTAGTCTGGGCAGCCTTGTGCTCGGCCTCGCCGCGAGTATGCTCTTCTTTACCCGACTGTTGCCAGGATTGCGCACCCATCATACCGCCCACCTGACACGAAGTTAGAAGGCCGGGTGCGATACATTCAGAAACGTACATTCTCGACAATGGTTCCCTTGACGGAGTGGTATTGGCCAGAGAGTTTGCTAAAGCAACCATCAGCGTCATTCGCCGGATCACGCAAAAGCGCTCACCTCGGGTCTTGGTTGTTGGACTGGTTGGACATGTTGATATGGATGAAAGATTGATAGGTGCAATGGGGGGGAAAGAAAGAAACGACTGGGGTACATTGTCCCCCCGCCGTCCTTTATATACGGTCCAAGACCATCGTACGCATTAGGCAAGTGTAGTCATTGCATGATGACATGTGGGACAGATGACATCATACTAACTGATCTGACGTAGCTGGCGGGCAGCAATCGAGCGTCGGCTTCTGGAGCGCAGCTTCGGCACGGGATGCCAGCCTTGGCAGAGCGACTGGGCGGACGCACTGATCAAACTCGATCCCACAAGATGACCCAATCGTTGGAGAGCAGCCTTGGAGAGGGGTGTATTTCTACTAACTTGCCTAATTAGTAAGGAAGAAGGAAGACTAGAGTACAGAGAGGACCGGCCAATCAGACACCGTGACCCGATCCGCTGTTCAATCAACGAATGCTTGTCGCAGCACCGCGCAATCCAACAACCTGGAGATCAACCTGGTCGCCATTCCAGCGTTGTACAAGCCAGCCATCGTTACCCACGATCCCGTCGGTTTTGCTTGGTTACCGGTTTCACACGAATAAAAAACTGCATGCAAGATAGACACCATTTTTACTTCACTCACCCCAGACACACGAACCTTGTGCGAAATTCCAGAATTCCATCAGATTCCAATCCTGACACACAGTCCCCATGGCTATCCTCGTTGTTCGAAACACATGCAAATGAAACATGGGTGCAGTGTATCATGCCAACCCACACCGCAGCACTGTGGTCCTCGTTAAAACTGTACACAAAAAAAAAGAGGGTTGGATTTACCATGGCTTAATGTGCTTCTGCCACAAGGCTAATGTGAAGTCGCTAGAGAGGACGTCGATTTCGTCCTCCAAGGGTCCAGCGGAGCGCTGGGGAACTGCGTGGTCGCCTGTCACCACCGCAATATGGACCTTGCTTCCTTGCAACACGTTTGTGTGACGTTGCGTGAATCGATGAGAAAATCGACCTTCTTCACAGCAAAGAAGTAAAATGTGCATTCCCGAAAAAGATCACATCTTGGTGAGCACGAGAGGCGCAGTCGCACAAACAAGGAGTGATCGATAGGCACCACACTTTTCCCGCTTGAACTTACCGTAAAGTCTTCTCGGCTCGTAAAAGTAAATCAAAAGGGTTCCAGGGACAGTGCAACTTGCCTAAAACATGTTGTCGACGCTACATACACAACTTGTAGCTCGACAACAGAAGGGGACTTGCCCAAAGCCGGCAATTGCCCCGATCATCATGTCTCAGGGATACCTGCTTGCATGGTAGTCCAAAGCACTGGACGACAGCCTGGAGGAAGGTCAAAATAGGATTACATACATACACACGTCAAGCTTAAGTTTTGCATCCAAGATTGATCATGTGATTCGATGGAAAGTTTCAAACTTCCACCAAGCGGAGATTCCGACTGGTTCTATAATATTATGGCTACATGCGGCGAACACGAAGAACGGCAAACAAGACGGATGATAGGGGCAATAATACTTTGGGCACAGCAAGAAGCTCCGAAAATAAAATACAGATTAAAATTCCCTCCAGATATCTTCGGTGTTGGTGTCATAGTCCACAGCGTACCTGCCATGAGCCACGGCAATCACCGTCCTCTCAAAATCATTGACGAAAATCACTCGCTGAAGTGATGGGCAGTACAGACGCAGCTCTCTTGCAAGTGCATGCATACCCGTCGGGACGGGTGGTGGAGGTTCCCACTCGGAAACGTCAACTTCGATACACTCCAAATGACGGAGCGTCCGCAAAAGCCCGTAAAACTCAAGACGCTTGATAAAGTGTGTTAGCCGACGGCGACCGTTTCATGAAACCAAGCTACGTACAACATCACCATCGATGGGGAGGACGAATGTCCCGAGATAACGTAGCTCCTCGACCCGACTCCCCAACTTCACCACGGAGGAGAGGAGCTCCATGGAGAACGAATCGGAATAGCTCGAATCGGCGACGTCGAGCGAACGCAAAGGGTGTGTCGTCTCCACCAACCCTGAAAACAAGAGCGACAGCTCTTCCTTCTTCTCTGACAGTCGCGTTTTAGAGAAACATGTTTTGAGTCGTGAAAGAGGTCGACTTGGGACCAGTGCATAAGCGGCTTCGATGAACGTGCATTGCAAGGTTGACAAGTTCGGAAGCGTGTCAGGATCTAGGGGTGACGATATGGACGTAGAGGTAGTGTTCTCCGCAATGGAATAGTCGACGATATACAAGTCGTCAATGTCGGACTGGGTGTTCA
Source organism: Xerocomus tenax (assembly GCA_038092415.1). Taxonomy (NCBI): domain Eukaryota; kingdom Fungi; phylum Basidiomycota; class Agaricomycetes; order Boletales; family Boletaceae; genus Xerocomus; species Xerocomus tenax. Next base: position 9,068 of record JBBPQJ010000215.1, read on the forward strand.
GGAATGACACAAGATCACCATCCCACTGCAAATCACAGTAGAAACCACGAAGCCGGAAAGTAGTGTCGCTGAGAACCCAAGCCTGAGCAGCGTCGCCTGCATTTTCGAGTTGGAGTTTCAGGAAGCGCAGGCCCGTCGTTTGGCGGAGTGCCTTGGATACGGTTGACCAAAAGTGATCTGGCAAACGGACCTCGGTTGGGGGTCCGCTACCGCCATCGTCCTCGTCGCTAATGAGAAGCGTCAGAGATTTGACCATCGCTGCAAGGCGGGGAGTCTTCGCAAATAAGTTACACATCCTAAGGCTGTCCCACGCATTCACAGTGGAAATAGTGCTGTAAAGCGCTTGCTCTGCTGCCTGTTGAAAGCCCCTGTTGACCCTGCAGAGGGTAGATAGATCTGCACTACTTTCAACGTGTTTGACGACGAGACGATACGTCTCTATGTATTGCTCCATGTGATGCTGCTGTTCCGCATTACCTGGGAACGCATTGCGTCGAGTAAATGTTGCCTTGACAAAAGGAACTCTATTACTTACCAGTTGGATCCAGGAGTGGCGACAGTTCGGAAATCGTTAAAAGGAAGAGAGAGAACGAGCGGAAAAGATCAAAACGCTGTGACTGGAAACAGCTTTGCGATGAGGGTTCTGCCGCTCAGCAGGGATGCGAAATAACAGTAGAGCCGCGCGACGGTAAAATCGAGAAATACCACCAATTCGCGACCCGCCCTAGCCTATTTAAGCTTGACTGTCATTCATCGAGACGCCCACCTTTGGAAACGGGGTGCGGGAACAAGGCGAGATGTAGACAGGCACGATCACATCATTGCTGATCTTGTGTGTTCCCCTAGTCAACAAGCTTGTCTCCGGGGTTCACTTCTTCCCCTGCACAAACGGTTGCTCTATAACGTGGAAAGGACAGATGCATCCGGAATTGGAAGATTTGATATCGCGGTTGCTAATTACGCCAGCGGGAATGCCCACGAAAAAATCATGTGGCATCCACCCTGAGAAGGCAACTATTGGTTGGTCATTCGTCTCAGTAAATGCTCACTGCCCCCTATGTCGGCAAAGACATCCAACGCAAGATGCAGTCCCAGTTCCAAGACACAGAATATCATACCCCTCGTCGCATAGACATAGGATGGTGTACCTGTAGCTATCCAAAGAACCGAATTAGCTCCAAGTTGAATTCCACGCATTTGCTTTGCTCACGTTGCTCGCATCTCTCATTTCCGCCAGGCAAGGATATTTATGTGCATTCCGACCCATCTGGAGACGAAACCATCGTTTCATCCATACTGGGATATGACCAGACACGACCACTATCGCATTAGTGCCTCCGAAGGCGATCCATGAGGAACATGTTGTCTTTTGCCGAAAGGTGGTGTACCGGCGATCATTGCGGCGATCAGCTGTATCCACTGCATGATGTTTACTGGGTGAATTGGAACAATATGAGTTGCGGAGTTGCGGACGACTACCTTTCAACACCGCGTACCTATTCCATGTGCTCCACCATTCCTTTCGGA
>JBBPQJ010000216.1:0-10570 GCA_038092415.1 Xerocomus tenax
CCTCACACAAACGCATGAGCAGAGGGTGGGTGGGGTGGTGGCGGACTTGCCCTTACACCTCAATGTTTTTTTGGAGTCTTGATCTTTTGATTTGTGATAGAAAAAAACATAGCTCATCTGTATATATGGCCTCATCGCCGGTGCAATCATCATCTTGTGTCATTTTTGCTTCATTGTTGTGCCATGTCAGGCCTTCAGGACTCGGGGACTTGCCAGCGCCTTTGCGTCGCTACCAATGCTTGTATTCAAGGCATCAAAATCCCAGGCACGCCACTATTCGATTGTGAGAACACTCGCCTCCTAAAGGAGGACGACTCCGTACGTACTAAATCTGGCAACGATCGAGTCGCACCTAGCGGCGGGTGCTGTCAAGCCCTGTTCAACTTCTCGTGGAGCAGAGTCGCATATCGAACTAGGTAGACTAGTAACCAATCTCGCGCTTACGATCTCTACCACTTATCATGGCCTCACGGCATGGTCATGGAGGGTACTCACGTTCACAAGCCAACGATGCAATTGTCTCCCGCCTTTCTCAGCAAGACAAAGTTCCGTGGTATAAAAAAACTAACCTCCGGCTGTTGTATCTCTTGATGTTGCCCACATGTTTGGGTGTAGAGATGACAAGCGGGCAAGCGTCTCACTTTTTTTGACGACACGTCGCTGACATGCAGAAGCTTTGATGGGTCCATGTTGAATGGCCTACAAGCCGTGCCCTCGTGGCTCGAATGTGAAGCTGTCTCCTGCTGGTGATAGTGTACTAACGTCTGACCTGATTGGCAGATTACCAACATCCTCATTCCGCCTTGCTGGGTCTCATGTCTGCCATGTATCCACTGGGTGCCTTTGTTTCCGTTCCGTTTGTTCCCTCCATTGTCGACAAGTTTGGGAGGCGATATTCGATAGTCATCGGGAGTATTTTTATGGTAATTGGAAGCCTCATACAAGGAGGCTCGTTGAATCGTGAGCAACCAATGGTCTTTGGTGCGCCAGGACACCTTTCATCCAAAATATCCTCAGTTACGATGTTCATCATCGCTCGCTTTGTCTTGGGATTTGGTAACGTTTTCGCCATTGTAGCCGCCTCCTCTTTGGTTGGAGGTACGTTGTACTCTTTCTCACTTTCTTCCTGGTCAATAACCTTTGCAAAGAGCTGTCGCATCCCAAAGAGCGGGCAATTATGGGTTCGCTTTTCAACGCAAGTTACATGGTCGGTAAGTCGCGAGAACATGATATGTTTGCAGGATGGTGTTCATTTCTTCTAGGTTCTATTGGTGCAGCTGGAGTGACCCTCGCAACGTTTGCCATACCTAATAACTGGGGATGGAGAATTCCATCTTTCCTCCAAATAGTGCCTAGTTTTCTTCAACTATCTTTCATCTGGTTTCTCCCCGAGTCTCCTCGTTGGCTTATTTCAAAGGGACGACCGGACACAGCATACGCCATTCTGGTGAAATATCATGGAGAGGGCGATGAGAATTCGGAATTCGTCAAGGCTGAGTATACCCAGATCGAGCAGACGCTAAAAGAAGAATTAAGGAACGCACAGATGAGCTGGAAGGAAGGATTGTCGACGGCAGGGATGCGAAAGCGGGTCATCATCGCATCCTTCCTCGGTCTGTGCACCAAATGGGGGGGAAATGGATTGATGTCGTATGCTATACTTACAATTCTTCCCTTTTACTAGACCATCCACATTTACAGATACTTTCTTTCTCCGATCTTGGACAATATCGGGATTCACGATAACCGGACGAAGAACATCATTAACTTTGCCAAATCTTGCTGGAATCTTGTTAACACCACATTCTTTGCGCTGGTTGTACCTCGATACCCGCGACGGGGCATTTATTTGGTAAGTGGTTCTTAGTCTCGGACTACTTCTGATACTTCTCTCAGGCTGGTACAATCTGTCTCTTCGTAATCTTTGTTGCTTGGACCACAGCGAATGCAGAATACGCGCTGACTCATAGCCTCGTTTCTTCTCAAATAGTGTTGGTGTAAGTACTGATGGTGCATTGAGACGCGCAGGGTTATGTTCTCACCATGCAATCTGCAGCCTCATTTTTTTGTACAGTCCAGCACATAATATGGGATTCGTTGCCTTGACATACAGTGAGCCAAGGACTGTGTTGCCATGAACATCTTCCTGATGAAACGGACAGCTTTTTTGGTCGAGCTCTTTCCTTTTCATATGCGCGCAACGGGTATTTCCATCTTCCAGTGGTGGAATCGCATCGGGGGATTCGTCACCCAATTCATGGATCCCATTGGAATTGACGCCGCAGGTACATTCTCTACGTGTTGGGTCCATTACCCCTGGATTAACATGCAAGGTGATAATAGGCTGGAAGTACTATCTCATGTGAGCTACCGTCTAACGGGGAAAACTCCACTGCCGAAAAATTGGTGGGTTTGCTGAAATATGATGCTAGTTATTGTGGATGGATCGCATTCGAGGTTGTGTTCGTCTATGTCATGTTTCCGGAGACGTCGGGGAGGACATTGGAGGAGCTGACATTTTGTACGTGCTGGTCCTATAGAGCACCGAAAATCCTTTTTTTACTGACTTTCCATAGTGTATGAGGATGATCGCAGGGAGGAGGTCCCCAGAACTTTAAATGCTGAGGTTGAGCCACTCTTGCATGAACATTGGGAAGGAGCAGAGGAATACGATGATGTCGAGGACAATTTGAGAGTGCCTGGTCGCATCCGGCGGACATGACAGATTGTGTCGTGGATCTGCATAGGAACCCAACAAGATGTAGATATGATCGGACTTTTTCCTGTGGTTCACACTAGCATCTTAAGCTTTCTTAGTTCTCTGATCAGAACAAAGTACGGAACTCAGTGACTGATTGTCTGTATGCAGGAGGATGTTAGCAAGTGGCTGTAGCCTTGACATCTTCGCGAGGGTGCCCGGTTGAGTACAAGCAACGCCGAAATATCATCCAAGAGTGTTCCTGAGAATATTTGTTGCGGTAAAAGCTGAGCGAGGACGAGTGTGGAACGGGTGTGCATACGATCCATTCTTGACTGCGTTCAACAGAACCTACTAAACCACTTCAAAATACAAGGTACAACAATTTTTTTACAGAGAGCACTTTGGAACGCACAAATATCATTGTGATGTCTGACCGCCGAATATCATAGGGGAAGGACCATCTCCTGAAATGACTTATTTCCACCCAAGATCTTCTCTTCTTTGTAGCGCCTGCAGAAACGCAGAAAGCCGGCGGGATTCATGAGACGCGATAAAGATACGCCATCATGAAACATGCCAAGGATATAATCTGCGTACATCAGCGCAGTTTCAAGTGCCTCAAACGAGAGCGATTTTCCGTCTTGACGCATGACAGTGACCTAGAGAATATTCGAAGCTGACATCTAGATCCCAACACATACATGCATACCGTGCCTATATAACCTACTCTCTTCCAGCTAAATGAAGTATCGGCTTCACGAACGGGGAAGACTGGGAATAACTTACGATTCCTCTAGATGACCGGTGTTGGGGTCGGTCATCAAATGTGCGGCGATCTGATTGTCAAGCCCAGGATCACGCATCATCGAGGCGGGATCGTCTCGGGGATGTCGAAAGAGGACGAGGGGGAATCCGACTTGTTGGAATAGCGGGCAGAGGACGCCATGATTGTGTATCGCGTGTGATGGATCGATGATCTTTGCCTCGAATGTGCGTGCGCCACGCGCTCGCTCTGCGTTGCAGGGAATAATGACGCCCAATACCTTGTGGGATAATAAGCGTGGTTGTTGAGGTGGGACAGGTGTGCAGATGGCCTTGTGGAATGGCCAGTCGGAGACCTGGCACTCGTTTGACTAGGAGCGTTAGTGGTGTGCGGGGTTGAGAAAAGTAAGTTGAAGAACGCACGCAGTAAATGGCGAGTTTGCATCGCGAACAGCGCATGAAGGAGGACCGCTCGCCTTCATGCGTACATCGCGTACATCCTACACGCATCTCCATCGCAAAGACGAGAGACAAGACGCTCTACGGGGCCATATCTACCAATATGGTGGTCTTGTCAATGTCGTCATAGTCTGTCTGTCTGGCGCAATGCATAAATTATTTAAATAAATAAATAATCAAGATTGATCGAGGGTCAGCAAGTGACCAACCGACAAGAGCAGGATCGTATGGGGGATGTCCGAGCCAATCTTTACTTGACTGGCGCTGTCCCAAAGACGACCAGAGCAGGACGAGCAGACGAGCAGACGAAAGACGAAAGAACATCATGGGGTACAAGCGAGAGGAGACAAAGGCCATGTCAGTTTGCTGGGATGAGGCACCTGCAGGGCTGTCACAAACTCTAACATTGCGCGAAGGAAATAGTACTCCTTAGTTTTGAGTGGGACGTGCCGCATAACGTGACGATTGACAGTCTCCGATCCTGGCCAGTTAGTACTACCTAGTAGGAATCATGAAGAAAAGTTCCTTATGTAGTTAGGTGTTCGACTTTCCGGTTCACTAACGGACCAACAATCGACGTGATCTAGTAGTGCCGGGTCGCTACTCAACCGAAGGTGTATTATTCCTTTCCCATGCTACTTTTCGCCTATTTCCGTGTCTGCTCGTTCGCACAGACGCGCTACCATGGCGGACAACTTAGGCCTCCTCGATATTGACCTGGCAGCTCGCAGAGGGCTGGAAAAACTTGGATACGCTCAAGAAATGACCAGAGTACGTATCACCAAGCTATCCACTCCCTGCCGCCAACCTTTTCATCTCCAGACGCGAGGGTTGTTCCATGCTCTTTTCAGTAAGCTGCTTGGGCGAATTGTGCCTCACTCTTTTGTTCACAACTCGTTGTCGTTTCTCCTATGCAGTGTCACTAGGTTTGTTTGACATCATCCTCGGTCTTCCATAACGGCTAACGCATCGTTCGTCTCAGCTATCATGGCAGTTCGTCAGTCCAATAGTCACACATCATCTTCATCATGTTGACTGGCGTCAAGCTTATGGTCTGGCTGCCCCAATAGCCACGTCCCTCGTCGGAGGTGGTCCAGCGGTAATGCTTTGGGGGCCAGTTGTTATGATCCGTACAGTGAATACCCATTAACACTCGGCCCAGATGGATCCTTGTTTCCATATTGACTCAGACACTTGCCCTTTCCCTCGCTGAGATTTGCTCCAAGTACCCGACTTCTGCAGGCGCATACTATTGGTGTTATCGTTTGGCTCCACCACGCTACAAGCTTATCTTCTCTTGGATCAATGGGTGGCTCAACCTGGTCGGAAACTGGACTGTTACATTGAGTGTCACGTTTGGTATCCCACTGTCATGACTACAGAAAGTCACAGACTCATTTTGCATCCAAAAGGAACGGCTCAATTGATCGTTGCAGGTGCAGGCATTTACCACCCGGACTGGGTGGCAACTCCCTGGCAAACATGTATGTTTCTAATTTTAAACTCCAGTTTTTTGCTCAACCTCGTTCAGACATGGTTTTCCTGGCTGTCACTGTCGTTTCGTGCGGGTTTTGCTTATTCTTCAACAAGTATTTACCAACGATTGACGTGTGTCCTTTGGAACTTCACGCTGCATCCGACTAACGACTGGTGTCCAGATTGCTTGCGCATGTTGGACGGCACTTGGTATCATCGGTAAACATGTGTCTGGGGTTCAAAGGTTACCACTCACACATTGATGATAGTAAACTTAATATGTCTCTCCGCAAAAGCGGCCTACGGTCGTCGCCCAGCGTCATTTGCATTGGGTGGTTTCGACCCTGTTTCTGGTTGGACCCCTGGGTGGTCCTTTTTCATAGGTCTACTCCCGGTAAGCAAGCCTTTGCTATGGAAGAAACGAGTTGACGCGTTTGCGGATGCGCTGTTCAGCCTGGTAGGTCTTTTTTTTCTTGATATGCATTGCTCATCCTCCGTTTCAACAGCATATACGTACGCAGCGATTGGTATGAGTAGGTGGAGGCCGTTGTATGTTTTCAATCATCTGCCTGAACAATTGCGATAGTTACCAGCATGGCGGAAGAGGTACACAACCCCTCTGAGATCCTTCCAAAAGCAATTTCTTTATCGGTGCCGATTGGAACCATTTCCGGCGTCATTTTTCTGCTTCCTATCCTCTTCACCTTGCCCGATGTCAGTCAATTATTACAAGGTGTGTCTTCATCGGCCAGAGTCTTTTTAGTCTTTCTTAGGACATGCGTGGATCCTTAGTCAGCTCTGGCCAACCGGTCGGCGTCATGTTTACGCTCATCATGGGTTCTAAGGCGGGCGGCTTTGGATTGGTGAGTACTAGGTCGTTCCCCGGTGATAACATCTCGCACTTTACTCACATTTTCCCCACAAGTGGTTCATCAGTGAGTCTTCAGACATGTCACCATTCAATTCGGATAATAGTAATACCGTGTGCTCTAGTCTTTGGTATCGGTTTGTTCTGCGCCATCTCGATCTCCTGTGCAGCATCCCGAGCAACGTGGGCCTTCGCACGTGACAACGCAATTCCCTTCCACACTTACTTTAGCCAGATAAGTCCGCACCTTACCGACGTTCCAGTGAATGCTCTGTTGTTATCAACAACGATTCAAGTGCTCCTTGGACTGATCTACCTCGGTTCTTCAACTGCCTTCAACGCATTTGTTGGCGTTGCTGTCATGTGTCTCGGCGCGTCTTATGCGCTGCCAGTTGCGATTTCTCTCGTGGGGGGCCGAAAGGAGGTCGCGGATGCACCATTTTGTTTAGGCAGGGCAGGCGCGCTCGTTAATTCGATCGCTGTCCTGTGGGTCATGTTCGCGATTGTATTGTTTTCGATGCCAGCGACCGTGCCAGTGACGGGAGTCACCATGAGTTGAGTTGTCACCGTCGCTTACGCATGACATGGGTGGAATTGCTGACCTAGCGAACGTCTTTGGTAGATTATGCTTCAGTAGTGTTTGTCGGGTTTGCATCCATCAGCGCGGTGTGGTACTGGATTAGTATGTGTACTGATCGTTTTTGTTCTCGTCGCGCTTTTCTCAACGTTTTCCTAGATGGTCGCTTCCATTACAACGGTCCACCCGTTCCATCGACCGAATCAGATGCATTCAACGCATCATTGTCCAAAGTCGATTGAATCCAGTCGCTGGTCGACTTTGTCTTTGATCATCGGTGTCTAGATTAAAGTCATCCATCACTCGTATACAATAGAGTCTGCACAAATAGCGTGTCTCATTGTATGTCCCGTGTGCAACAACAACGTGAACAACATGAATGTCCACTGGGTATACTATTTGAGTGTTGTGGATTTGACAGTGTGGAGGACAGTTTTTGTGAGACTATAGAAAGAAGAGTGGAATGCAGGGAGGATGATAGCAAATGATATCCCCAAAGGCATTGTGTCTGCCATCACAGTTTGATGATATCTTAAAATAGGGGGTTCAGACCTCATGATCTAGCCTCCAGTGATAATTGTTTGTAACAGCACAAACATCATAGTTTTCTGTTGATTTAATCCTATATTAGACAGAGAAATGGATGGCATGAGGGGTGTTACAACAAAAAACTTATTGCAAGAGTACCATAATAAATACAAAAATCACTTCCAACAAGAAACCCAGGACTCTCCAACTAAAGAGGTATCACAAAAAACCTGATAACTTCTGTCAGGAGCTATAACTAAAGAGTAGATAGGTAAATGAAAGGTATTCTTATGTATTCCAAGGAGCAATCCAGCTAAACAATGCATCAGAAAATTGTATCCAAGTATCATCCATATACATGGTATAGAAAAGAAAAAGGTCCTGTATTCTCCATACTTTAATGGTGTTGTCCTATAATGTTTTGTGTACCATTCTTGATACTTCAAGATCACACTTGTGAGATGAACTGTATGGATTTCATGCAAGATGATATGTAGAGGTGCAAATATAAGAACAATGGGCCTGTTGCTATGTGGGCCCAAATATTTTATACTACTATATGGCACATGTGATATCCAGTATCACATGTGCCATTGTATTTGCTTTTCGTACAACATGGGGCATTTAACCCCTTATATGTCCCAAGAGCCAGAATTTCCCAGAAACAACATATATATCTTCCATCAGTATAGATGCCATATATGTGCTCCTGGAATATGCCTGTCATAGTCTGGCCAGTGGCTATATCCTAGACCCTAATAGTATTGTCTGAAGAACCAGAAACAATATACCTTCCATCAGGAGGATAGGCAACAGATGATAATTGGCCAGTAGTTGCATCCCAAACCCTGATAGTCCCGTCTAAAGAGCCAGAAACAATATGCCTTCTATTAGGAGAATAGGCAACAGAGTTGATAAAATCTTTGTGCTCTTGGAATGGACCTGCTATAGTCTGGCCAGTGGTTACATCCCAAACTCTGATGGTCCTATCCCAAGAGCCAGAAATGATATATCTTCCATCAGGAGAATAGGCAACAGAGGTGATAGAATGTGTATGTTCCTGGAATGGACCTGTCATAGACTGGCCAGTAATTGCATCCCAAACCCTGATGGTGTTGTCCTCTGAGCCAGAAACAATGTGCCTTCCATTAGGAGAGTAGGCAATAGAGCAGATAGAACCTGTGTACCCTTGGAATGAACCTACCATAGTCTGGCCAGTGACTGTATCACAAACTCTAATGGTGTTGTCCCAAGAACCAGAAACAACATATTAGGAGAATAGACAACAGAGTAGACAGAACCTATATGCCCCTGGAATGGACCTGCCACAGTCTGGCCAATGGTTGCATTCCAGACTCTGATGGTATTGTCCTTAGAGCTAGAAACAATATGCCTTCCATCAAGAGAATAGGCAATAGAGTGGACAGAACTTGTGGGCTCTTGGAATGGACATACTACAACTTGGCCAATGATTGCATCCCAAACCCTGACAGTATTATCCATAGAGCCAAAAACAATATGCCTTTCTATCAGGGGAATAGACAATAGAGTGGATAATATCTGTATGCCCTTGGAATGGATTTGCCACAGTCTGGCCAGTAGTTGCATCCCAAACCCTAATGATCTCATCAGAAGAGCCAGAAACAATATGCCTTCCATCAGAAGAATAAGCAACAGAATGGATTAAACTTGTGTGCCCTTGGAATGGACCTGCTATAGTCTGGCCAGTAGTTGCATCCCAAACTCTGATGGTGCTGTCCCAAGATCCAGAAACAATATATCTCCCATCAGGAGAATAGGCAACAGAGTAGACTTGACCAGTGTGCCCTTCTAGAACATGAACTTCTGCTGGCCAAGTAGCTGGATGCCCAGAGGTAACTGAGATATTGTTTTGTAGATGATCAACCCAGAGTGTGCAGAGTGGTGAGTTGAAAGGGATCTGAGCCATGGCTGATAGGTAGAGATGGGATGTGGAGCCTCTAAAGACAGGTGCAAATGTTTGGATGAACCTGAATGCTTCTAATGATAAGGTGGCAATCTCATGGTCCTGGTATGATTTCTCATCAGCATTATATTTATCAAAAATGCATCATCTCACTTTGCCCCAGGTTTGTAGAATGGTACAGGTCTCCAGGACAGATGGGATGGATGACAGTGAGGAAGAGAGGGAGAGAAGGCTGATGGCCTCAAGCCAGTAGGGGAAGGACTTCTTGAAGAATAGAGTGATTTTATTCAACAATTCCAGAGTACAATCAGTATGTTGTAGGTGGCTCATCCAGTATCAGAGGCATATGATAGGTAGGGAGGGATGGCCTTATCCACCTGATTGGGAAGGCCAGGGACCTCAGTGTTGCGGAGTCGGGAGTCACTCAGATCGCATATCTTGAACTTGAGCATATCTTGCATACGTGCGAGCATCGCTTGTCCAAGGAAGAGGGAATGATGGGGCAGGATGGGGACACAGAACACCAGACTGCGAATTTCGTCAAGCAAAAAGTCACGGAATGATGTATGAAGTGGGCGAATGAGTGTGTCTTCATTGAACACCCCATCCAGCAATGACCCCAGAGGCTTGACGATCTCCCTCGCTTTCAGGCTACTACCGAAAAGAGGAGCAAGAGAGGCTAGTGATAACGGCTCTTTGAGCGACAGTATGATGGCCATGACATCACAAGATCTGCGTCGAGCGCCATCCAACGTGAACTGTCATTCTAAGATGGTCCCATAAGGCCCATCAAGCGGATGAACAGATTCATCGTGGCTACTATCAATGAGTATTTCAAGGCGCTCGCAAGAATCGAACCCTGCAGACCCTCGATGAAGTTGCACGCAGTCGATGCCCATTGGAACAAACGTTGGGAATGATGGACGAGTACCCGACACCACTCCCCAGTTGGCCAAGAGGAATCAAGTTCAGGTACTGATGAAGGGAGTGATGAATGAACCTCTCGATATCTTTGTCGACAATATGGTCAGGAATGTCTGCCATTTGTTTATGAAAGAACTGTACGCCAGATGAGAACGCGGCGAGGATGTCCCTTTCTGGTCGACTCGTGATGAGGAATCGAAGGTTCGTTGGCAGGGCGTTTTCAGCAAATTGCGTGGAAATGACTCGTAGGAGCTGTCGACGACTGGCTTCATCACCACTCTCGTCGAGAGCATCAATGACGATGACTAACGGCCCGATAACATGGAGGTG
>JBBPQJ010000217.1:0-10568 GCA_038092415.1 Xerocomus tenax
GTAAACCCTGGGGCTGAGCTTAGGGGGCTGCGGGTGGATTAGACAGGATTTATGTGCTCAACATGCGCGCGCACTCTAATATGGGAGCCTGTGATTGCGGCAAAGGATGTCTCCGGGTCGACTGCTATGCGCAGATTGTCGCCATATTCGCGTTTCAGGTCTTCCAAGTGGCGCTGTCGGGCATCGTCGACAAGTTCCAAGGAGGGCGGCACACCATCGGTGAACTCTTCTCCTTTTTCCGCGGCCTTGCGCCTGGCACTCGTCTGGGGAGCGATATATACTTCTGAGAGTAAACCGGGTGGTAGGGTGCCAACGTGGACCGACGGCTGTTGTACGACTATTGACCAGACAAAGGCACAGAAAGCATCGTCGACAAGCTGGGAATTGTCGTCTTGAGCGGAGTAGAACCCTAGGATGAAGTCTCTCAGGCGAGATACGTTGCAGCCTGGGGCGGTGATGTGAGAAAAAGGAAATGCACGAGGGGGGAGTCGAACCCAGCACTCACCAAGGTCGCCGTCGAACGAGAGCTCGCGTAGGCAATGATGCACGAGCTCGTCCATCCCAGGCTACCCTTTGGGTGATAAGATTAATGAGCAAATGTGTGACACAACGTGACTCGTGACAAGATCTCAGTACTACCATGCCAGTATGTGCCCACATGACTCGCGTCCCATGCCATCTCACATTTCTAGACCGTCTGCGCAGATTGTGGGGGCGCAGTGATCGAATATGACACTGCTGCAGGAAACGGATTCTGTGTGAAATGCGGAACTGTCGTGGAAGAGAACACTATTGTAGCCGAGGTCACCTTTGGGGAGACTTCTACCGGTGCAGCAATGGTCCAGGGGGCATATGTTGGACAGGGTTCGAGTGAGTCACATCACCCAGTGGTAGAATTTACATTTGAACGTTGACCAGCACATGCTCGCATGAGCGGTCCCTTTGGCAAAAGGGGAAGTGCAGAATCTCGCGAGCAGACAATTGCAAATGGTACGTGACTGAAGATGCTAAACGATATCACGGAATTACACCGAAACAGCTAGTAGAAAGATTCAGAGTCTTGCCACTGCCCTCCATCTCTCCGAGGTAGTTGCCCTTGCCGCAACACGTCTATATACCCTTGCTGTGGAACACAAATTCACAAAAGGTCGAAGGAGCATAAACGTGGCTGCTGTTTGCCTATATGTTGCATGCAGACAGAAGGAGACGCGAAACTATATGCTCATCGACTTTTCTGACATTTTACAGGTACATACTTGTGCATTTCGCATTTCGCACTTCGTGACCTGCTCATCATCCTTTCAGGTAAACGTGTTCGACCTCGGCCACACCTATCTTCAGCTAGTGCAGACTCTCAATCTCAGACTTCCTCTCGTGGACCCGTCGCATTATATTTCCAGGTTTGCTGCATTGCTTGAATTCGGTGAAGAGACCCACAGAGTTGCCACTGATGCTGTCCGTCTTGTCCAACGCTTTGACCGGGATTGGGTTACCAAGGGACGACGTCCAGCAGGTATATGTGGCGCTGCTCTTCTCCTCGCTGCTCGCATGAACAATTTCCGAAGATCTGTGGAGGAGATTGTACAGGTCGTCAAGATTGCAGACACTACATTAAAGAAACGTCTAGAAGAGTTCAAGAAGACGCCTAGTGGAGCACTCACCTTGGCAGACTTCAGAACGGTATGGTTGGATGAGGAGATGGACCCACCTGCTTTTACTAAGGGAAGGGAACGGGAGGAAAAGGGAAAAGAAAAGGCTGAAAATGGGTCCAGGGAAGCTAGGACTAAGAAGCGGAAAGGAAAGGATAAAAGAGTGGAAAGCTCATCGGAGGAAGATCTGGCTCAGGCCAAACCTTCATCTCAACAGGTTGCTCCGTCACCACCCGCAATAGATCCGGCTCTTTTCAACCAGGGAATCCTTGTGGGAACAACAGCGCCTGAACCCCTCTTCCTTCCAGAAGATGATGAAGATACTACTTTTGCTCATATTGATCCAGCCCTTCGACCAGTTGTCGAGGGTGCGACAACGCAGCCTGCCGCGGGCATCGAAGAATCTGTCGATCAAGCCCTCACAAAGGAAGTAGCAACGTTCTTACACAATTCACAGGGCGTCATGCTCGCGCAAGCGCTTGATGAAGCTGAGGAACGGCGCCACTCACAATTTGCTGATGTCGACGAGCTGAAAGGCCTTGACGAAGAGGAACTCGACCACTTTCTTCTATCCGAGGAAGAGATTAAGATCAAAGAACGTGTATGGGTAGAAATGAATCGCGAGTATTTGGAGAGTATTGCTGGTATATTTCCATCTTTCGCTTTCGGGATATGTCGTTCAATGCAATCCCACAGCAAAAGCAAATCAGTTTGAGGGCGCACCACACCCAAGGAGTCGCAAGGTTGGTCTTCTCTCAATTTCCTTGTGTCCGCTTTCATTTCATCCCATGACAATTTTTTCCAGCGACGGAAAACTTTTACGAAGCCTCGCGATGAGTCTACACCATCTGGCAGAACAGCCGCTGAATCAGTCCGCAATCTTCTCAAGAAGAATGCAAAATACAGCAAACGCATCAACTACGACGCACTGAAGAACCTCTTCGTAGACAGTGGTCAGAACATCGACATCGACGAGAAAGACAACTTGTATTCAATGGATGATAAAATGGAAGACGGGGTCATAGTAGAGGAGGGAGGCGGCGGTGTAGGAAGCCGAAATTCACCGTGGATGGTTTCTCGGAACGACTTCCCCAACGCACCACACGGCGGAGATCAGGAGGAAGAAAGCGAAAAGGGAGATGAGGAAGATCCTTACGTTGGCTGGGATGAAGTATACGAACAAGAAGTGTGAAATTGGAACATTCCTCTAGTACATTATATCTCCTGTCCAAGGGGTCTAGTACAGTAGAATAATCATAAGTGATATTGTCGTTGCGGCTTTTAAGACACATCTAAGGGTAATGGGGAAGGGGTGGTCTAGGAATGCGGCGTGAGCGAGCTGTTTTGAATGCTACAAGGTGAAGAGGAGAAAACGATCATGATGCTCCCGGCGAAAGCTGGGGTTGTTTTGGATCCCACATTGTCCTCAGTACGTCAGAAAACCCAGCCTTGCCCAGTTGGGCGTTTTGCTCAAACCTCTGCACGAGCCAACCCTCTAGTCTATCCGTCATGGTCCGCCACATAGCCATCCGCGCTTGTATTTCTGCGGTTTGTGTGAACATCGTCTGACAGGACGATGTCGGACTATATTGTATCCGCTCGTAACAGGACGCAAATTGGGATAAAGAAAGGTTAACGGAGGTGATCGTTGCTCTTTGCGTTGCGGGATCGACAAAGGATATTTCGCGCACATAGGCGTCTTCCGAACCACCAAACAACTAGACCGAACAGGTCAGACGACTCCCCTGCGAAAGAGGTAGGCTTACTCTGACGATCCAAGCAGGCGTCTTTTGTTTGCAACCCAACACGCGTTCCGTCCGTATTACTCCGGTATTCGGGTTGACCGAACGATCTATGACATCGACCGTCACTACGTGCGTGCAGTGGGGATTTGGGTATTTATGCCATATTCCGATGACGACGTGAGACCAGGGATGACTACAGGAGCGTTGGATATCAGGACCGGGGCAGTCAGCTCGTAAAGGTTACGCACTCATACTTGAATGACTGGGAGAAAAAGTGCATCGTCTGGAAACCAGGGACGAGCAGGAAAGCGGAGAAAAGCCGTGCGAAAGGTTGAAGCGCAGCGTTGGCATCGGCCGAGAAATTTGCTCTATTTCCGGCATCCGATTGGCCACGGAACAACCTGGCAGAAGTACCAGCAAAACCTGTTCCCTGGGTCAAGTAGACTTGCAACAAGGATATACTATGCAACAGTAGTACAGTTATTATCTTTGCATACAAAAATCTAAGATCACATTTTTCGTCCACTATTACAATTCAAAGACCACGCGCTTCAAGGCGGTTCTTGAATATTCCTTGGAATCCGGGAACGTGGTCAAAGTCCATGAGCGTGTAGTGTTGCCCAGGAACATCCGTGTACGTTGGCTCTCCACGGCTGAACTCTGCCCATGGCTTGAGCTTCTTGTTCAGCCAATCTTCCTTGGATCCGCGAATCGGAATGGCGTAGAATACATCAACGACGGCTAAGAGAGGACAAAGGAATGAGCAACGATGTCGACGATATTATGACGGAGAAACTTACAAACCGAACCACTTGGGTTGTACCCCTTGCCGCACTCAGCAAGCGATCCCGCAACGCTGATCCAATGATAAAATTTCTCGGGTGTGAGCTGAAGCTCGACAAGACGCTCGGGAGGAGATCGCGTCCAGATGGAGTCCAACTGCTGCTCACGAGACAAAGGTCGTAGCCATGGCGCTAGATCATTCGCGTCCTGCTTCGACACGAGACCAAGGAAGTATGACAAATTGAGCATACCGCCCGTCCAGTCAACCTCGTACATGCGATCGCCGATATGCGGGGGAATGTTTATGAGACCTGTGAATTTGACTTCATCACCCATGGCTTCGAGACGCTTGGAAATCTCGAAAGCGACGACACCACCATATGAGTAACCGGAAATCGCGTAAGGACCCTGCGGTTGTGTGCGTTTGACGGCTGCAGTGTAGGAAGAAACCATCTCATCCATAGATGTAAAGAATGGATGCCCGGGTTCGAATCCTCGGGTACGTAATGCGTAGAAGGCCCGCTCGTTTTGGAAGTACTTCGCGAGATTCATGAAGACTAGGACTTCGCCGACACCTGGATGAACCATGAAGATGGGTGTCTTGTTGCCAGTAAGGTTGAGAGGAACGATCGGGTCGTATTCTTCCGCGTTGGTACTCTTGGCCTTGAAGGCGTCTATGTAATTAGCTAGACTCGAGAGGACGGGGTGCTTCAAAATTTGGATGGTCGGAATATCGTGGATGTCAAAGGCAGACTCGCCCTCTCTCTTGAGACGAATGACATCAATAGATGTACCGCCGAGCTCAAAAATATTGTCTGTAGCAGAGACATCCGCAACGTCTAAATTGAAGAGTTCCGCGAAGATGCGCGCAAATGTCTTCTCTGTCACATTCGTGGGAGCGACAAAGGTGGCACCACGAGCTTCGTTCAGGAGCCCCTCGGCATGCGCAACGTGCTTGGCGAGTTCACCATTGTTGAACCGGGAGGTCATACAGGAGCGAGAAAGCTTTCCAAGGGTAGTCTTCTCCATCTGGTTGAGTGGGATAGGAACGATATGCTGGGGGGGAAGCGAGATCATCTTGATAGAAATATCACGTAGTGCACGGTTCGTAGCCGCCAACTTGGTAGATGCATCTTCGCCGTACAAGTCAAACGAAGGCGAGTAGAAGATGATAAAACCTTCAGTTTGTTGTCCAGCGGCGCGGTAAGGTACGGCAGCGAGGAAGGAGTGGGTAACACCCTCCACGGTCTGGAGACGAGTCTCGAATTCAGGAATTCCATATGAGACACCGTGAACGATGATAGTGTCCTTGATGCGTCCATTAAGTCTCAAGGCACCATTTTGGATAATACCGATGTCACCCGTGCGGTACCAACCGCCCTGGACGAATGAAGACTCGGTCACTTGGATGTTGTTGTAGTACCGGACGAAAACCATCGGCCCACGAACTTGGAGCTCTCCGCTCACACCGTCGGGGCAAACAGTAATACCATCTTCGGGATTAACGACACGCATCTCGCATTCCGGGTTTGGAACGCCGAGTTCTAGGAACTCGAACTTGGGCTCAGAAACAGAAACGTCGGTATGGTCGTGGATACATCCAGCACTGCAACAGAATTATTAACGCTATGCAATTCTTCTGATGGATCAGGCTTACCACGTCTCGGTCATACCAAAACCAGGAGAGATGACGAACGATAACTTGGATGGGTCTTTGGTAAGGTTCTTAAGTGTGGTGACGAAGGTTTTGGCAGTCTTTGAGACGACCGCCTCACCGCCACTGTTGACACGCGCGAGAGAGGACAAGTCAAATGTGCTAAAGAGGTCTGTTCTCTTTTCTAGATCTCGAACGAGTTTAGCGAGAAGGAAGTTGGGTGCGAAAGTGACACTGATTTTCTTAGCTTCAATCAGGCGGAGGAGGCGCAGAGCATCTGATAAAATGACAGATGCATGCACGTGGAGTTGAGAAGCACCATACAGCAAGGGGGAAACGTGCATCTCGAGAGAACCAGCAACGTGGTCAAAACCAACCCCTGTCAATCACCCATCAGATAGGAAGAAAGGTTTGGATGAATGAAACTTACAGTTTAGTATGCTGGACTTGGAAGTGAACCCATAGGCGGTACCCTTCGACGAGCAGGCAGCCAGGATAGTTCGGTGCGTGTGGACGACCACCTTTGAAAAACCAGTTGATCCCGAAGTCAAGAATAAAATTGCATCGTCATCAGGCTGAACAATTCGTGCGACCCAGTCAGCCGGCACGCTATATGCTTCAGCTACAATCCTGAGGCCGGAGAGCAGGTGGATCTCTAAGCCTGGAACAGACCTCACTTGGTCCGCACCAGCCTCGCTGGTGAGCCAAGTAGCCGAGCGGGTAACTTTGGTAATGTGGGCTAGATGCGCCTCTTTGTGGGCCTGCTGTACACTCAGGGCAGGCTGCAAGCACGGAACGTATCCAGCGAGGAGACAGGCCCAGATGGCCTCCATGTTATCCTCATGTTCTGTGAAGTACACAAGAACAATCGACCCGGCGGGCTTGTTCAATTCCGATAGAGCACGAGCGAGGTTGCGCACATTCTGATTGAACTCGCTGAAAGTCTTTGTCTGGATGGAAGAATCGTGGGTGGAGGAAGTAATGAAGCTGAGCTCGTGGGATGGATAATGTTCAGTGGCATGAGACAATGCATCGATGAGGGTAGAAGGCGCGTGAGTGGGATGCAGCGCAGAAACGTACGCCTTGTGCTTCAAAGAGACGCCCGGGGGAATGTCCTTGGCGGTAGAAGTTACGTGCACTGAAGCCATTGGTAATGCGATCTGCGAAGTGACGAGCAAATAAGATGTACGAGTTCAAGTAGAAGACAGAGTGCAGGTAACGTTGGATGGCGGGGCTCGCATCCATCGCGTCTTTATGGATGATAAGGACCCTCGATAGCGGCTCTCCCTCGGAGCAGAACAGTCGATTTTGGATTACATCTGACACTTCGAACCAGGTTAACCGAGGTATCTGACAAGCCTCTGACCGACGAGCCGCCGCTTGAGTCGCTTATGAATGCTTGGCCTGTCAGAGAGTCGAAAGACTCATGGAATGAGTACATTATTTTTCAACTGGGCAGATAGGCTAGTGTTGCCGCGGGGCGGAAGTGATCTGAGGCGAAGCAAACTAGTACATTGTTAAGTCATGATAATCCCGTGGCGGTGCACATACCACAGCTTTCGCGATTAAAGGGACTTATTACATAATTTAGTGCCGCCCGCTACGTTGTTTGCTGTTTTGTCGCAGTTCGATAGTCCTTACGCCAGCAACGCATGGAGCTCTTTCGCTTCTGTCAATTCTGCGCACGCTAGACATCCTATGGGGTGGAGGAAAACAAGAAATAGTGTTAGCACATTTACAGAGCAATGGGATTTTGCAAGTACAGTCCAACTTGAAAGGAAGACGAGGAAGTCTAACTTGCATCATCTACATCCATTGGTTCGAATAGATGTTGCGTTGTACAATCCGTTTCCTCGTTGAATGTTTCACGAGTGATTGATCATTCAATCAGGTCTTTCACCATTGGCATCAGATCAGAAGTTCGTGGGTGCGCAATATCTCGTGTCAAGTTGATTGACGATGAAGTTCAGGCCTTCAGGTATAACTGCCCGAAAACAGCCTATCCAATCTAGGCCAATTATCATGTCAACCCCATCTTCCGAAATTTTGATACTTACAGACAAGTTTACGATCGTGGGATGGTGACCTGTGATTGGCTGACATTGCTAAAGCCCAACACTGGGACGGCTAGCAGACAGTGGGGGATACGAAAAGAATGCACGTAGCAAAGAGGTGCGGCAGTGAGGTAGGGAGGCGGCGTGTTCTTAGATTTTGGCATGAACACTGCACGGCAGACTTGTGCCAACTCTGTTGAAATCATGGCAACAATTGATCTATGATCAACTATCGCCTCCATGGCAAAGCAGTACTGCATCACAACATCCAATTGGAAAGTACTCGTCCGAAGGAGGGTATTGCCTGCACTATTTGACTCTTGTTGACATACTGGCGACGTAACAATGAGTGCAACTGGATGCGGAATTTGTTCTGGCAGGTCGACATATTCTTGGAAGGGAATGATTCATGGAATCATGGTTAGAGCGCAGCGTTGGAAATTACCTTGTTTACAAGGTCACTGGGAGGGTGAATTGTGGCTATGATGTCCTCGATTTTCCGAACGTGGAAATCTTTTGCCATGTATGTATATACAACCTTTGCCTCGCAATGCTGGACCATTTGAACAAGGTTCCTGCCGAATCCTCGGTCGTACTCTAGTTCTTGGAATGGGCCGAGAAATTTGCGTGTATATGGCGTCCGATTGGTTACGGGACAACCTTAATCTATGTAACTACACAGACTGCGCCTTGTTGCTCCGCAAATCGGCCAGGAGTCGAAGTTCTGCAAGACGGGACTTGAGTTTCGGTCTAAAAGGATCCGCCGGTCAGCGTTCACGAGACCCATTGTCACGGGGTAAAACCACTCACACCTCCAGAAGTTTCGCTTGTAGTTCCTCTTTCTCCTGTTGTAGCGATAGTCGCTTGTCTGCGTTCAACTGCGTGCTGCAAGGATCGATCAACAAACCAAGCTCCTTTAAAAATTAGAAACCTAACGCACAATACATATCCACCCTGTCCGTCAAATTGGAGGATTGTGGAATGATACTTCCACAAAGATGGTCGATGCGAAACAGTCAGAAGTGTGATACCCAGGGCAGTCGCCCGTTCCATCATCTTGCCTTCCATATCTGGCGGAACGAGCGAGGTGGCTTCATCAAGAATGGCGTACTGTCCTGCAATTTAGTACGTCGTAGGGATGCTCAAAAGAGAAAAAACATGCTTTAGGCTTGTGGTAAAATAACCTTGCCCACGCGATCTTCTGTTGATCACCGCCGCTTAAGGCCTCCCTCCATTCACGGCTGACTCCCCATCCACCTTCACGTTCAACAACATTATCCATGCCTACCACGGCAAGAATAGTAAGTAGGTCGGCATCCGTAACTTCCCCTAGGGATTTTCTTAGCAGTGATATAAAAGAAAGTCACACAACGACTTGCGAGCTTCCATCTGTTCCTGTGAGTGCGGGTAGATGACTTGATCGCGAAGTGTGCCCAGCGAGAGATAGGGGCGCTGAGGAATTAACATAAAATCTGATGCAGGCGGTTTCCGCACGGTACCACCTGTAAAAGCTGAGACAAGAGCGTCACAAGGAATGCATCAAACATACCGTAAACGGGCCAAAGTCCACCGAGGATACGGAATAACGATGACTTGCCAGACCCTGGAAGAGATATGAGAGTCAGAAGCCTTTAAAGAGGATAAGATCTATTCACCATTCGGACCGACAATAAGCAGGTGTTCCTATACCCGTTTATCGTCAGTGAATTGATAAAAAAAAGTGAAGTCACTACCCCCGGTTTTACACTGAATGTCAAGTTCCTGAGTAGCACGTCCCCGTTCGGAGCCACAATGGGGACATTTTCAAACTGGATGTCTTCGGCCTCAAAAATTCTACCCCGGCTACGCATAACTGTCTATAATGAGAAAGAGTGAAACCACAGATGAGGGGAAAGACGTACTCTCACTGTTCTCCCCTTCCAAGGCACTAGCTACAAGATTCTTCTCAAACTTCCCGTTGCGCACGTCCGACATTGTGTCGAGTAAGAGAAAAACGCGTGCAGTGTAACCGGAGAGCTCAGCCAGATCCTTGTAAGAATACATCACGCGACCCATCGCATCTAGTATCGCAGATAACTTTTAATGGGCCAATTTGAGGAAAACATGGAACAAAATACCAGAAGAGGATAACAAGAGTCTCCGGTTTGTGACGAAACCTAGTATGAAGGATAGTTCGAAAACATATTAAAATCAATGCTAGACAAACCTTCTGTGCGACCACCAAGGTCGATATTCGAGAGACCGGGAAGCCTGAAGAAAACCGGAATGGCACAAACAACGAGCTTCACCGACTTCAGTCAAACGTACACACGCAGATATAAGACTAACCCCAAAGCTTCCCCAAAGCCATTTTACAATCCCTTCCTCGGCACACCCATACCACCATCTCCGAGCCATGACCTTCTCTTCGTGCTGCACAAGATTCATATACTCCTTCTCAATGATTTTTTTCTCGGCCTCTTCACCACCAAAAAATGCGACTTCTTCAGCAAACTCTGCCAAGCGAGAATGTGTGTGTCTCAGAGAACCGGCGAGGGCGGCGGATTGAGCCGTATATGTCCCAAAAGACGGTGTCACTGCTCGTACTATGCGCCCTGTATCGACTCGGGTGTTACCTTTTGACGAGAAGCAAGTACGCACATAAGGCAGCAGATGACTGTATCAAAATCGTGAGGAGTACAAG
>JBBPQJ010000218.1:0-10473 GCA_038092415.1 Xerocomus tenax
CCCTCGAATGTGGTGTGATGTACGTGGCGCTCAAATGACCGCTTCGCGTGTACCCAAAGCAGGTGTCGTCACGGCAAGGTGGACAGGGCCGCACGCACACGACTAATTAGGCGTGGACTAGGGTCTTATTTTACCCGCCAATTTGGGCATGGTAATCGTAGTGCCTTTTACCCGATTGCCATGGGCCGTACCTCGAGAGGGGGATCGGATCCTATCGGTCACACTTTTCTAATATTGATCCTAGTGTTTACATCCAGGAAAGGACAGGCGGGGGGTCGGACGATGCCGTTTTCTGTGAGCTATTCCGCTTCGCGTTAAGTGGTTGGATGACTGGTTCTACATCAATGATGTTGGAGCCGCAGTTTACCTCACTGCAGGAGTGGGAGGACCCGCAAAGGCCATTATGCCCGTGAAAGCTGCCACTTTTGGATTCATAGTGAGAACTATATTTTTTTGTCTTAGACTTGAATAGAATAATACCCCCATAGAGACAACGGAGATGACCAGTAGTGCAGGGTGCAGGGATGCTTTATTGAACTCTGATTTTGATGGGACGAGAGATCCTGTGAGCTTAAAGATGATAATATATGGAAAGGTGGCTAATGTATATTGAACAAAGAGATTACTGCCGAGCACTGATACAGGATCAGTATGGGAACAAAAAGGTGATGTAGTATACAGAGTTAATTTCGTGCCGACGATATTCTCTGAGGAAAACTTGAATTGAAGATGGCATGATGTGGGGGGCTGATATGAGAAAGAGAGCGGTATAAAAAGGCTGAAAGAATGGACAAGGTTATAATGGATCGAGAGGGACTGACGAGCATAAAAGCCACAAGAGGATTGTGGACTCCGGTGCATCGCCATGATAAGGTGATAAGGCGGATCAGTGAGGCTAGCGCTCAAAAGACCTCGAGGGATTCGTCGGGAGATGGAACGGGGAGGGGGATAGCAGCGGGAGAGATGGGGGTAGAGGCGATGGCGGAGGAAGAGCGAATGGGAGTAAGGGTGATATCATGAGCGGCATGGCGAGGGAACGGGTTGCGGGTATGCATGCGGGAGATGGGAGAGGCTGCACGAAGACGATAAGCAGTCGCGAATGATATAGAGAGAAGAAGAGATACCAAGGACTTGTGCGTGCCATCTGGAAGTGATCTCTGGGGCAAAGATGTCCCAGTTTCCTGCAAGGTGCTCGGAGACGGGCTCCGGGGAGCAGGCAGGGGTTTGCCTGAGCGGATCGGATTCATCTTGGGTGATGAAGTTCTGATCCGACCTTGACAAGGCAGGATCTATCTTTGGCTTTGCCTTGTAAGCGACGCTAAAGGCGGGGAGAGTGAGAGCGCCGTTCCTGCGGGGGCGGAGGACAGGGGAAGAGGGGGGAAATATGGCGGGGCGGAGAATGGAGAGAAACTCCTCGAGGGCTTCGGAGGAAAGACTGGAGCTGGTAGAGATGAGTTGGGGCTGGGCCAGGGGTGGGATTAGGACACACCGGGGCGAGGCACGCGGGGGCGTAGGGTCGGCGTAGATGCGTTTTTGGTCGTCGTTGTTATCAGAGTCGTCGATGTGGAGTAGTTTGAGCGAGCGAGGAGCGGTGGTAGTCAGTCTGACTGGCCTGGGTGCGACCAGGAGCGGATTATCATTGACATTAAAGTTCATTGTTGGGAAGACTAGCTAGACGAGACACCAAACAATCACCAGCCTTACACCTATTTGTTCTTGTTTGGCACTCGCCTTGTTTATTACAATATCCCCTAAAAACTTCCTTGTCTTATTCGCCCCCCCTCCAAAAAAAAAACCCACTGATCAAATGGACCCGGACGAGTCTCAGCCTCTCCTTCAAGTCGAGGCTCAGATACCCCCAGCAACACCACTCCCAAAGGGCCAGCTCGCAGCTCTCTGCACAGTCAGGCTCGTCGAACCAGTCGCGTTCACCCAGCTTTTTCCCTACGTCAATGAGTTTATAAGCGATCTCCACCTCACAGACGATCCCTCTCGCATCGGATTTTACAGTGGCCTCGTCGTACGTCACATTCCTTCTTCGTTTGCTTCTTTCTCACTGTTCTTCAGGAGAGTGCCTTTGCTATTGCTCAACTAGCCTCTATTTATCAATGGGCTCGTCTTTCTGGTTTGTACACGTGTATTTGACCACTTTTCCTGCGCCCACATTCCGTCTAGAGGTCATTGGACGCCGTCCTGTCATTCTTGTAGGCGTCCTGGCTATCGCGCTCACTACAGTCATCTTCGGTTTGTCGAAATCGCTTGCCTCGATCCTCATCTCCAGATGCATAGGTTGTTCCCTCTTTTCTCTCCTCTTTCCCCTCTTGTTTATGTCTTTTCAGGGGGCCTAGCTTCTGGAAACATCGCTGTCATCCACTCCATGCTTGGCGAAATTACCGATGCTTCTAACCAGGCCGCCGCTTTTCCTATCTATGGTCTTATTTATCCTCTCGGATCAATCATTGGGTTGGTTCTCTTCCGGTTTTAAGATTTCCCTTTCATCTCCATCTGTCAAATTTAGGCCCCTGATTGGTGGATCTTTCTCCCACCCTGCCGACAAGTACCCCAGGTTCTTTAATTCCAATTTTTGGAAAGAATACCCTTATTTTCTTCCTTGCCTTATTGCAGCTATCTTCGCTGTCATTGGTATCACCCTCGGCTATGTTTTCCTAGAAGAGGTATATTGCATTTTTTTCCGTCTCTGGTCCTGCTGACCATTCCCGCTGACCATTCTCGTTCAGACTCTTCCCAGAAAACGTAAACAGAACGGTGAGAAGCACCCGTCGTCGTCGGACAATGTACGAAATACGGATCCGTCTGTCTGCACCGACCCCGAAATATCGATGAGTTTGAAGCAACTATTGGCCTTACCAATCATACGAGCATTAGCGATGTCTGGCCTAGCGCTTACTTTTTTTGCAACAGCTTTCGATGTTGTCTTTGTCTTGTTTTGTTATTCTCCCATTCACACCGGTGGTCTAGCTTTCTCCGTGAGTTGCCTTTGTTCCTTTCAGCTTCCAGGAAATTTGATTCTTTTTTTCCACAGGCATCACAAATTGGTTATTCATTATCAGCTTCCGGTGCGATATCCGCTGCGTTTCAGGTCTTCATCATGTCATATTTGTTACGCACGTTCGATTGTGCGAAAATGTACAATTTCTGTATGGGGCTGTGGCCATTCACCTTCGTTGCTCTTCCCATCTTGAACGCCATCGCCCGCCACGGTATCCATGAAGAAACTGGCCAGCTGGATGTTTATACCACTGCTATCATTTGGATCGGCATTGCCATTGTTCTCACGCTTTCAAGGATTGCTGGTCTGGCATACTCGTCAGTTACTTTTCGTTTTGATATGAATATGGTCGCTGATGGCTTGAAATAGGCTGAGCATGCTTCTCATCAAAGAAAATGTGCCTTCACCATCATGTCTAGGTCAATCCAATGGGATCGTTCAATTTGCCATGTGCGTTGCGCGATCGTTTGCTCCGTTTCTAGTTAGGTGGGGCCTCGTGTTCGCCGAAACTGTACCGTGTACTCATTTCTGACCATCAGCTCTCTTTTCGCGTTGTCCATCGATAACAATATCCTCGGAGGGCACATGTGGGTTGTCGTCATGGCTTCCCTTGCCTTCTACAGTACCACCATTTCTCGCCAAATCTCGCTTTACAGCAAGCGAACCGTCCATTGATATTCCCTGCGTGCACGTCACTTACATTTCACGACATGTCACGCGTATCCAACGACTTCATGACTTACATCCATGCTTTTGTCACTTTCATATCGTTATTCCTCAGCAATATCTTCGTAGAGCTCGTCGGCCCGATTCAACAGATGCAACGTTTTATACAAAGTCGGTGGTAGCTGGTGGTTGTCGAATGTTGTCTGTCACTTCCGATTTATAGATGAACGCTCAAATAGACTTGGATTGGTGTACAAGCCGTGATAAAATACTTGAATTATAATTTGTGCACGATCCGGCCGTCCGTCCTGTCAATAACAATATTGAGAACTTTACAACTTGCTTGGTTGTCCATTGACTTCGCCAAGCGCATAGAGTGCGTCGATTTCAGCCTTGTATTTGGCGTAGGCGTCCTTGCGACGCAGTTTCAACGTGGGCGTCAACGTGTTCTCCTCTATAGTGAACGGGTCCATGCTCATATGAAGGCGTTTCACGATCTCGAATCTAGGCAAGGAATGCATCAGTCTGGGGAGAACGTGCGATGTGATGTTTACCCAGCAAGTTTGTTCTTGGCCGCTTCCTTGGAGAGCAAGTCGAGAACCCCTTGGATCACTCTAGGATCCTTGACCGCCTCCTTGAGCGCTTTGGTATCTTCAGCGGCGACCTTGTTGCCAAAGATGGCAGACACCAAGGGCGCAAAGACGACAGGGTCTGGAATAACGACAGCGACGAGGTACGACTGTAGTGAATCGCCATGGACAAAGATTTGTTGTACGATCGGGCAGGCAGAGTATACGTTTTCGATCTTTTCCAACGCGACGTACTCGCCTTGTGCCAATTTCATAATGTTCTAGGACGAGTCACGCCACGAGTGGATATGCGAGGATGGCATACGCACCTTGACTCTGTCAACGATCTTGAAGCGGCCTTGGTTATCGACCTCGGCAACGTCGCCCGTGTATAACCACCCATCCTTCAAAGTATCCTGCGTGTTCTTCTCATCTGATACGATGTGAATTGATAGTCTCACACAGGCTTGAGCATGTACCTTTGTAGTATCCAATGAAGCACTGTGTGCCACGGACGCAGAGCTCTCCGCGAGGGTTGGGCTTGTCCTCGGACGTGTAGTTCATCGCAGGTACATCAACAAGCTTCAATTCAGCGATGGTTCCAGGAGGCCCAATGGTACCACAACAAGTAGGGTCATCTTTGATGGTGTGCGTACAGATAGCGCAGTTCTCCGTCATACCATATCTGAAAAGAAGTTTAACTTGGTCCTGTGAGCAATAGCTCCCAGACTTACCCTGAGAAACAGAAGTGATTAGAAGATGGTCAGACAAAAAGTAAAATAATAGAGTGCATACCTTCGGTGACTTCACAGTAGAATGCAATCTTCAAAAAGTCGAGCACTTGTGCACTGATTGGCGCAGAGCCAGTGCTGATTAGTGTTATATTGCCACCCAGGACAGCCCGAATCTTTATGGAGAATTATATTTCTGACATTTATGCTCCAGAACATTACATACCTTGCTAAACACCAAAAAGTCCCATAATGGATGCGTGCAGACACCGGTTTTATGTAACTGATCAAGCTTGGTTTGAACAGCCATCCTGAATAACGCCCCCTTGAGACCTGGTGCATTCCCTGCGGCCATGGCTGATTGGTAAATTCGGTTGAGAATACGGGGGACGGCTGGGAAGATATGAGGCTTTAAAAGTTTTGCGTCTTCAAGCAGTCTCAGGGGATCGCCGGAGAAATATCCGATACAACCACCAATGATAATGGCTGCCAATTCCACAAGTCGCTGAAGAATTCGTGAGACATGATTATGGTATAGAAGCATCATGATGACCTCGTATATGTGGGCCAAGGGAAGATATGAGAGGACACAAGCATTCGCAGGGGAAGAACTGCCATACAAGACAGAGTAGGTTGCGCTTGCGAGGTTTAGATGGGTCAGAATAGCTCCTGCAAGAAAATTAGCAAAGAATAACTGCAACGTAATAAATGGGTCACCTTTGGGACGATTTGTGGTCCCCTGACAGAGCCAAGAATCAGGGTGGAGTCAAATACATAGTAAGGAGGAGCATACGGAAGTGTAGCACAATGATGCAACCTGGTCCGGCGAGGTGGGCAGAGGGTCTATGAGATGTGCTTCACCAAAGCTCTCAACTAGATGTCAAACGTTGAGTTATCGAACAGCCAAGGGAACACGAGAAGCGCACTCTCGCTTAGTTCCTTTATTTGCACCCCGACAGATTCGCCCCAGGATGCAAGCGTGTGGCGTACTTGCTTCTCTATCGGATCAAAGGAGACAATCATCTTCAAGACAGGAATTTTCGAAGATGCCTTGAGAAGTGCTGGTATGTGGTCCAAAGTCGTGAATACGATGGAGAGCGCGGAATGGTTGATACTGTGATACAGGTTAGTTCGGGGGGTAGCCAGTCTCCTAGATCACCATACATGAATTCTAGGAAAGGTGAGCTTATGAGACACATTGGTTGGCAAATGTCATTTCTTACCGACTGAATCCTTCCCCAAGGTGTCATAGAGGCCGACGCCGACTTTGCCGTAGGCATGCAGAGCGAGGTCAACGATTTGCCATTCTTACTTGTCGTCAATGTACCGTTGTTCCCGAGCATCAATTACCACCTACCCGGTCGATTTTGTGCCCAGATGCCAACCGTCTGCAAGTCCTCCGCCTTGAGAACACCTGATTTGAAGAGTTCGTGCAACGCACTACCGATTTTGCGTCTCCTTACATCTACCTGCCTGTAAGTCTGCCATACGTATGGACCAAACTTTAATGGCTGTGTCGAGATGACGGGTCTATGTCCAAGAAGTCTGGCGTCTGCGCCGTGTTGGTAACCATTGTCAAAAACCTCTGGCAAGGTTTTCAAGAGCCCGGGCGTATTGACATCAACGAATTCGAACAAGGCTACGGCATCGTCAGATGAATAATACTTCGAGAAGCAGTCATAATCACCATTGCGATAGTGCGCTGTGCGGGGAGTGAATGACAGAGGCCAAACTTAGTTTGAACGGTAGAGACGTACCAGTCTGACCGGGCCGTTTGGTCCCGGGTACAGCGACAGCCTGGGTGGTATAGTCGATGTTGTCTGGCAATGGAATTTTAGTGGCCACCATGTCGTTCTCTGTGAAAATGAGAGTTTAGTAGGATTGAGGGTGATTTCTGACAGAATTCCGGCAGGAGAACCGGCAACAAAAGTGGATCCGGGTGTCCCCGTTTCTCAATGCATTTATACTTTATCAAAGTTCAGCGACGACTGGACGAACCGCAAGTAACGGTACATCAATACGAATGGATTTGGAACTGATCTTCGTTCAAAACTTCGGATCTACGCCGCCTCCAATTCTTTCATAGTTCACTAAGAATCAAAATCACATGTGCACATACATGAAACGCGATCACGTGATACACACAATTGATCATTAGCGCGCGTTTCCCCAAACTTATTCATGGACAAGGACGCAACAAGCTTACGCGCTCAGATAACCAGTCTTCAGGAAGAACTAGACTCACTCCGCGCTAGATATGACACGCTCCTAGAAGCCAAGAACCGCGCTGCAGAACGTTACAAGGCTGACTACAAGAAATGGCGCAACTTTAAGCGCTGGATGTTTCCCGACGCCGAGACAGACGACGACATCAAATCGTGTCTCAAAAGCGGCGAACGAGTCGCGTGTATGGTGGAATCAGCGCTCGGAAAGCGAAAACAGCTAGAAGACTTTGGGCTCAATCTGGATGGGGAACAAGTCGACCATGAAACAGTGGACCTTAAACAAGAATCATTGAAAGCGGATCTTTTCGACTCTCCAAAGGCGTCCAGCCATCAGCGCAGAAAGTCGTATCACGGTGAATCCTTTGATAGGATTCTGTCATTGTCTCCTGGCAGCAACAAAGATCCGTTTCTGGTGCCACAGCGCTCAAACCGCGACGATAAATCCTCGGTACTTGATGACAAGAGCGGTGGGTTGGCATCGTTTTCGAAATAGATATGGACTGAAATCATTTGCAGAGATACCATGCAAAGCAGAACCCTCTCGGCCGATTCCACGAACTGAGCCTCGCAAAGGCAGAGGAAGATATGCACAAGCGTCGTACGTGTTCCAGACAAGGTGTTGCCACATTGTGTCACCCCCCCCTGTTCCTAGGTCAGGAATGGGCACGATCAATGCTAGGTTTTCTATACGCAAAGACAGAAACAATGGTGTGGATTTCCAGTACGGTGCTGTCGTTCGCAATCGCGAAGAAAGAAAGCACATGCTCGGAGACGACTGCGAATGCTGTCGCGAGGTAAGTGACAATAGCCCTAATGACGATCGTCTGCATGCTGAATCCCCGCTCACCAGTACTATGAAGCCGTTGGTCCGGTACCAGCTTCACGACAACCGCTCTGGCGGACACCGACAAAGTGCAGAACATCCCACAACTACCCTGCATCGAACAACAAGGAGAATGCCGACGAGGTAGATGAACGCAAACAACTAATTTCACGGCACCGTCATCATTGGCACAGACCAAAGACCCCACCTGGATACTGGGATATTGGGTTCCCCGATACACAAGAAGTTTTGGATATAAATCGACGTGCGGCGGAGATGCACAAGCGCAAGCTTGTCGAGGTGGAGTCAGAGGCAAGGTAGGTCTCCCACAGGATGTAGAAAGGGATTCTTCCTCAACCACTTCTAGGAATAACAATGGCAGATATACAGAACGTGCGCCGAGGACTCCCTGAACAACATCGGGTTCAATAATCCAACTATGGGTCCTTGGATGCCTGAGGGAATGTGTCTAGCATCTGCCCTTGTAGAAGCCTCTTTCCAAGACGGATCGGATGATAATGCCGCGCGAGTCGTCTCCAAAGACCAGCTGCCGAATATGTGGATATCATCATGTTAGAGAGGAATGGAATATACCTACCATACTGCGCAAAGACTACTGCATACGGAAGTGGGTGACTCTGCAAGGTTCAATGAGGCGTCCGTCAGCAAAGAAAGAATCAACCGTACCTTGACCGTGACAGTGCAACTACGAGCAGTGTAACATACCTGCAGGTATGTGTCCCCTGGATTCCTAATCGTCAAATTATGGACAAGAGATATTGTCGCCCAGTTCACATACCAGGCAGTCTTTGAGGGTCTTTACACCTTAACATAAGGGCGAATAGCGGGAAATGATTCATGAATGCCAGAAGCGTCTCGCAGCTAGCATATAAAATAATCGTGCCAAGTCGCATCTAATTGGGAGTATTCAGAATGACGCCTCGATTCTGACTCATGAATTTTACCAGTGCGAACAGCGCATAGTAAACCAGGATCGTCGGGAAAAGGTGAGCAGCAAGTGTGAACAAAATTGTTCCGAGCAGCAGCTGGTCGACGTCGTAGTCCCATGGATCCGTACGATTTCGAAGGGTATTATATCGTCTACCTGTAAATTTGGTTCACTCTGCAGGGAATGACATACAAAAATAAACTCGCACCTCTGAAGAGGTTCCACAGCGAACCAATCAGCAAGAGGACTTGTCGATAGATTGTCGAGGAGATGAAGTAACAAATATGCAGGTGAGCAGTGAGGATACTCATTAAATCCAAGGACAGCGAAAGAGTCATTGTCATGCCGAGAAGACAGGCAGTCTCCACAACAAAACTAATGGCAGGTAGCAGCGAAAGGCTACGATGAAGAAGTTCTGTAGTTTTGGAATAAGCGATTTCGCAAAGAATAAGTTGGGTTCATACTCGTCCACCCTATGATCAGGCCAATGAACCCATGTGAATAGAATCTGCTCAGTTCTGTGTTGAGTTTCAGGCCCGCGGGCCAGCTATCCAGCCACAACAACAACCGTTGAATGCGAATAGCGAGGGTACTCTATCCAGATAATGATGAGCATGCAGAGGTAAGCTTTCGCTAAACTCGGAGTACCTCGAGACCATCAGCTAGCATGGCATTCAGTATATCCCGATTCTGACAAAGGAACTGGCGAAATGCCAACCCAATGATCAGATCGTTCAAGATTATCCAGATGCTGTTATAATGCCTTCATGGTGTCGTATGAGGGTCAAGGTTCATACAATTTGACAATTCCAATACCTGTTGTACGCGTGACTGGAGAGTGCTAGATCATCATTGAATTGGAGGTGCCGTCGTTGGGACAGCTCATACAGCATGGCCGCTCGTCCTTCTGTTTGCCGCACTAAGGCGAGCTTGAGCAGGTCTTCCATTGGTCAGTGAAAAGGCTACTCACCCGTAAAACTGAATTCTTTCAACGACGACAAAAGGCCACATTCCCAAAAAGCATCGTGCGACGAAGATGATTTATGACGTTTCGCTAGCTCAAAGTTCCGCTTCATATTTCCACCTGATTCTTGTTTCAAAGATCCAGCCCTGCTTCTTTCCACAGCTTCCTCGAGCGACTTTGCTGCGTTCAACTATGTGCTGACATTTGGAATGGCTCTCGTGAAAAGCTAGGCATCACTTACCAGATTAACCACGAGCTGGTATTCAGGAACACTGGAGCTGATATCCCTCCTCCGCGTAAAATCGTGCCCAGGAGATCCCTCCACTGGGGTTTTGGCACCGTTTGGAATGGGCGAGATATCCGACGTATCAACTTCAGCGGAATAGAACCTCATGGACCTCTTAGCATGACGGCTGTAGAATATGAAATTGAATGGGTCTATTCTGAAGATGTTATCAGTCCATTGTCAAATACGTGGTTTGGAATCAGAACTACAGTGGTGCGCCATGATCCTTATATGAGGAACAGTGAATGGG
>JBBPQJ010000219.1:0-10470 GCA_038092415.1 Xerocomus tenax
AAATGCACTCTCATGCAAGAGTCAAATACATGGTTCCACTCCCTTTGAGTTGGCACATCCTCTCTGCAATCTCTACCTCTTCTAGCATTTGAATGACTTACTGAGATAGGATAGAAGAAATGTTCCCTGTGAATATGATTATAGTGTGCTCTCCAGATTTCATCTCTTTCCTCTATGAAGACTCCCATAGAGATAAAGGTCATTCCTTGAAGTACTTCTTTCTTTGCTATAAGATTAGGTGATAGAAGTTTGGAATTCCAATCTCGAACTCCTTTGAGTTTCGGTAGATATATACTGTATCATACTTTATTACATAAGGGTGACATAATATAGTATTTACCTAAATTATGTAACCATCTTACAGCACTCCAGGGTCTAATATATATAATAGAAGCATAAAGTCAAAAAACTGTCCCAATGAGTTGCCATTTTGTTATGGCTGCCATTTCATCAGATCTCAACCAATCCCTTTGATTCTTACATGGATAGAATGCCAAGAGTGAGTGCTTCATTTCATACACCTATACATATGTTAGGTCTGGGTTAGGGGTTATCAGGGTTAGGAGCCATTTAATACAAAACATGCAAATATTGGGACAGTTTTTTGGACCATTGTAAATTGACCAGGTCATTTTTTTCTGCCAATACATATCATCAATATCACATAGCTATAAATTTACTATCACATCATAATGAAGGTTACTACCCATTCAATAGGTCCTACATGTTGAGCATGTCTGAGAAATCCTACAGTACAGTATATTGTAATAATACAGTAAAAACTTGTACCCAAATGATGTAAAACGAAATATTATATTTGGTGGATCTACAAGAACATGTATCAAATGTGAGAGCATCTGCTAGTATCATAGTGTCATAGACCCTCAATGTCATTCCTGATCTGTACACACTTTTGATGAATCCTAGCTAATGTGTTGTTCTTTATAGACAGGCACTCAACTTCATTATACAAAAGAAACACCTGGCTATCAAAATCCTCAGTGTCTACCAATGCAAAAAGGGAGGTGTATACCAATTCCACCACATCATGAGCTGATTGACCTTGTCCTTCTCTTCCAGATCATTGAGTAGTTCTAGAATACTGTTGTAAAAGCACTCAGAGTCCGTTGTCAGATCCATTCGAGAGAAGACTTGGGCAGAACTTAGTGCAAACTGAACCTGGAAAAATGTACTTAATACACACTTATTAATTAAGGAGCATAGCAAACCTAGATAGCAATATACACAACCAACACCTTTGTGATGGATCACACATCAGTAAAACAAACCCCCTCATACATTTAGGTCCCTCTTTTTACAGTGCTGTACAGCATTGTACAGTCCTACACAGTATTAGTGTATTATATAGTATTGTACAACAAGAAAGGATTTTGCTGATGTATGCCATGGATGTGAGTATTGCCAGATTGCGTAGCCCTTGGCTGCTACTCAACTGAACTTGGCGAAGTATATATGTTAAACACCTATGTATCAAACAACCAATCAGCTCCTGTATGTCATTTGCACAAATATTACTGGACTCACCGCCACAAGTAAACTGCTTTGTAGCAAGCCATTCCACAGATCTTCAGGATCATATGTATAGTTCACATACAAAAATACTGGCCACTGGTCGCCTGATACATGTATCTGACCATTAACAAGCTTCGCCCTTGTCTTGGAGGTTCTTACATTACTCCAATCACAGTAAGCCATGCAAACACATACTCGGAGTTTGCCCAATTGAGGCCAGCTGGGCACATACATAAGTGCATTAGTATCCTTGTGGTTGAAACTATGAATAGTTTTCATGTTCTGCAAAATGTGAGAGTTCAGGACTTGCTCCTTTGGAGTGATCCAATTGATGACTGCAGCTTTCATATCCTTTGTGTCATCTGCCCTTGCACTATTTATACATCTTTGAAGCTGCTTCAAGTGGCTGGTATGTAAACACAGATGAGCAAGGTACACAGGAACCACTTACCAAGTCAACAATCACAACAACTTCTGCCTCACATGCCTCGACAAGTTGGTCCTCTAGCCTGGACACCATTTGCAGGAGCCTCCAGAAGACTGAGTACTCCTTTCGCTTGCTGTTTAAGAGATAAGGATAAGAAATCAGTGACTACTGAGTGGATACCTACATTGTGGTTAAGGACTCGAGGTCAATAGTACTGCCATCCATGGACCTAAGTCTGTTCATAATAAGACTTTGCAAATTGCAGAACACATGGATGGCGCGACCAAAATGTCAACCATGATGGACCAATGGGACTTGAGCAGTGCTAACATGAAGAATAAGTATGTTTCCATGCAACAAAAGTGCTATACACAGCTTTTTTCTTGGTCCTAACTGCAGCGTACTGGAAGCCACATGCTTCTACCCTGTAGAGGTGTCCATTTGATGAAGAAAGCAATGGACACTTGACAGAGTGAACCAAGAATAAACATGTCTAGTCAACAGATGTGACACCTAATGAGATTGGTTAATGAAAACACCAATACTCACTTCACAGTGCAAAGGGTCTAGGTTAGTCTCTAAACAATACTGGTCTTGAGGTAGATAGCGTTGGGTGGTGGTTGGGAGAAGATGGAGGTAGAAGAGAAAGAAAGCTCTTATTGATCCTGGGCATATGGCCAGATTTATATAGTACATGGTTTGTTTGTATCTATTTGTACAACTACCATACATATATTGCAAGAGTCCATAGAATGTCATAGAATGTCAAGATGAGTCATGTGACTATGCCAACAGTCGCATGTTATGCCCAAAGGAACTTCCATAAAAGGAAGTATGTCTTCCATATAAGAGAATACATATACCTATCAATGATGTCATCAGGGGAAGGGTCTAGGACATTCCAGACCAAGGTTAGCACTTACGATCTAATCTGGCCATAACCTTGATATTCCCTAGATGACCTTATCCGTTAAGATAAGATAAAGGAAAGCATAGGGGCAAAAAGATAGCATTAAGATAGCATCGTAATAATAGTCCCCCATCAGATGTATTCAACTTGTTTGTCGACCCTCAGGAAGATACAAAAGAATTTCTTAGTGCACTTGGCAATAGTGTCATGCTCTCTGAGCCCAAAGCTGGAAATAAAGACTATACTCAAGAACTGGATGCTGTTTCATCCACAACAAATGGTGATCATGGCTCTGAGTCCAGTAGGACAGATGACGCATTTCTACAAAGTAGTCTGCCACCACCACTGTTGTATGTAGGCAGCAAAGAAGAAAAACAAGACCAAATCAACTGGTACTGTGCAACTTGAAAGTACCTATGATCCTCAAACTTGTTGTACATATTTTTGGCCGACTATTGTACTCTTTGCTAATGATTTCCAGCATTTGTCATCCTATGTGTTGTTTGTAAACCAAATAGCACAAACTCTCTGTTCAACATTGAGTCCAAGATTACTTATGACAAGCTTTGTGATCCGATAGCTGTGAAGCTCAATTGCTATGGTCCCACTCCTCAAACTTCAGTATCACTTGGATCCAAATAATATGAAGCATACAGCGACATCCATTCAGTCAGAACAGGAACTAGCACTGTTCATAGCAAGAATATGCCTAATGCTTGTACCACTATGTCTTGCAAATAGAAAGCCATCCACTCATACACTCAAGAATGTTCTTGTGTATTTTGAAGATGGTGGCTCCAATGATGAATCAGCTAATCCCCCCAATGCACGCAACTTAAAATCAGGTAATCGAATAGTAAGCCTATTGGTCCTAATCACAAACCTGTACTTACATGTCCCTCTGCTTCTAGGCTTCAAAGGCTTCAACATCAAGATCCAAACAGTCATCATCATCAGGATCCAATGTGGTGGATGAAAGTGCAGCATGTCTCCAGGAAAGCATTGATCAGCTTCAGAAAAAATATACATGCAAAATCCACACAAAGATGCCCAACTTGCCTGTGTTCTGTTTCCCAGATGCAAATGAGACTTGTTTGATATTAACACATGACCAGATATCATTCTGGGCTCGTGAGATTATATGTTGTATGATTATCTTCACAAAAACATGTGTTTACTGAATGTCTACTTTAGAGAAATGCCATTGGAACAGTTGATGACAAACCCCCAATGCTGTACCTTCATGCTATAAGGCCATGCACCCGAACGCAGCCAACTGCAACTGCCAGATCAGATCCTATGCCACCTATAGTGGCTCAAAAAACTGTTCCAATGTTTGTATGTTTTGCATTAAATGGCTCCCAACCTCGATAACCCCTAACCTAGACCTAACATATGAGTATATGAAATGAAGCACTCACTCTGTAAGAATCAAAGGAATTAGTTGAGATCTGATGAAATAGCAACTCATTGGGACAGTTTTTTGACTTTATAGACCCTGGAGTGCTGTAAGATGGTTACATAATTTAGGTAAATGCTACATTATGTCACCCTTATGTAATAAAGTATGATACAGTATATATAAACTATGCTATCACATACAAATTTCTTTATTATTGTCATAGAATACTCTTCTCCTACTGACAGGGAAAATACTATTTTTTTCTACTTTTTTGATCTTTTCTGATGAGGAATTGTATCTCAAACCAACATAAGATAGTCTGTTGTAGTCAGGGTCTATTATAAAGGCCAATTAGAGAAGTAAAACTATTGTAGTGAATATCCTCCTAAATCCTCTCTTATGAACAAATATAACAAATCATTGCTAACAAGACAATAGTGTGGTTGAGGTCATTTATTATATTCATTTCATCATCAGCACCCTATTGTGCTCACAGACAGTGAGCAATTCTCTAAAGGAGGCCTTTGTGAATGCTATAGTCAACATAATAAAATCATATATACTCTTATCCATATGATATAATGACATTGATTTGACTCTCATATGATCAAATAACACTTTGTAGTGGAAACAGTAAACTTGATGTTAAATGTTTCAGTGTGTTGGTAGATCTTTCCAAAGTCGGAATAACTGCTTTCAAGGTCATATCAAAGTTATCATAAGCATAAGCAGCAAGTAGAGTCTGTCTGAGCTTTTGTAGCACACATGTGGATTGTACAGAAAGTGATTGGATTGTGTCATAGATGGAATCAATAGAAATGAAGGACTCATTTGTGAAATGGTCTTGATCATGTGTGTGGAGTGGAGGAAGATGCCAGCTAGTGAGTTTGACCTCTGATTCACAGTTTTTTTCATCAGCAATACAACAATGACTTTGCGCTGCATTTGTCCATGAGTTGGATTCTTTGATCATGCCAAACTACATACCAGTTTGATAATAGCCCTTCACCAGGATGTGTTATGTATGTACCAGTAATGCCCTCAATTATGCCTTCAACATCATCTACCTCATCCTAATATTCTGACTCTTTGTCTTCCTCATCTGTGTCACTAGTAACCTCTATTATGACTCTACCTGATGGCAAGTTTTCAATAAGAGGGCATCCATAGAATCCACAATCTTAGAGCGTCCTGCTCAATCTTGCGTGCAATCTGATCAATCTGAAGCCTTCAATCTGCTTGGGACTCGTACGGAGAGTCTTGAATTGCCATTTATGCTCATCCAATCCAAGATCTTGAAGTTTCCACACATATTATATCTAGACAACATGTGTGCCCAATCTGAGACTGCATTTGGTGAGACCTTGAGTAGTGCCAAGAGAATCATTGGAGCCGCCACAGTTGCATTGCAGGTGCTCAGATGGTCCTGATATTATGGTGAGTTCAAGATTGTATGTAAGAAAGAACTGGGAAAGGAAGGTATTGCCTGAGATATCTCAAAGAAGGAGAGAGAACTACCTCTATTGCAAATGGTGGAACTGTGGCCATGTAGGGTCCAGGTACCATTGTTCTACAACAAATCAATGGTAGTGTTCCATCCACAATTGTAACATTAGAAGATGTGTGGTACATACGTGCTACAACTAACAGATTATTATCTGTAACAGCATTAACTAACTGTGGCTTCCACTACAAGATTTCATCACTAGGATCCAGTATTTGAGACAAGAGTGGATGTGAGGTGATCCAAGCTACTACTTTATCCTCTATTAATAACCTTCACTAGTTTCAGTCATCTCTGATTACTCCAGTGTTAGGCTTTGTAGCCTCTCTTGTAGATGACAAATCTTATCATATTTGGCATCAATGTTTCAGTTACACTTCTCATAATGCTTTGCATCATTTGCACACTAATCTTACTGATGTTCCCTCTTTGGGTTTACAGTACCTTCTAACTTGTCTCCTTGTAAAGGTTGTGCAGTTGGAAAGATGCCAGAAAGATCCTTTCTAGATTCTGATAAGAGAGCTTCTTGCCCTCTTGCTCTGGTTTATACTGACTTAGTCAGTCCTATGCCTACTGAGCCACACTCACATGCTCAGTATATTCTTACTTTCATTGATGATCACACTGGATATACTCTGTTGACGTTCTTGCAGGTCAAGTCTGACACTTTGAAGCATTTTACTAATATGGTCTCTTGGACTGAGACCTTCACTGGTCAGGCTCTGACCTCTGTCCATTCAGACCAAGAGGGGGAATTCATGAGTCATGCGTTTCAAGCATTCCTCACTTCCAGAGGAGTAACTCATCAGACTTCTGTTCCTCACATGCCTGAACAGAATGGTAAAGCTAAGAGATTTAATAGAACCATATTGGAAAAGGCAGAAGCTATACACCATCATGCCTGCCTTCCTAAAGCATTCTGGCAAGATACTGTAGAAACTGCTGTTCATTTGTATAACAGACAACCTATGTATCATCATAATTGGAAAGCCCTATTGAGATATTCAAAGGAGATGGCAAGAAACCAGATGCTTCTTATTTCTGAGTATTTGGATCTAAAGCTTATGTTTTTATTTCTCCAAAACAAAGGCCAGACAAACTGTCTCCTAAATCTAAGGATATGACATTTATAGGATATGAACCTAACACAAAAGGATGGTGATTTGAGTCCAAAGTAAAACATAGAGTTGTGATTGCAACTAATGCTATATTTGATGAGAATAGTTTTCTGTATTGTTCTAAAAGTCAAGAAGATGGATCTGCCCCTATTCCAATTCCAGTCAATCAATCTGATCATGAATAAGAAAAGTAGTGTTGTTGGCAGAACGCTGCCAGTTCTGCCATTGGTAATTGCCATCCTGGCAATTGCTGGCAGAGCGTCAGGAGAGTTGGCAAATCCTGGCAGAATCCTCGGTAAAATGTAGTGGTAGCAGAAAAAAATGTAGCTATATAGTATGACAAAGTACCCAATGGGTTCTGTCACCAACCATGAGCTCCAATTCGAAGCAGTCGACCAATCCAGGAGGACGGCCCCCTGCCAAAATTCTTACCAACCACTTCCAGCCACTTGAGAAACTTGACAACAAGTCAAACTGGCGATACTACGAATGCCGATACTGTGGCCCGAAAAGAGCTGGCACTCGCATCGAAGGGAGGGATCACCAGCCTTTGAAGCATATCATCTTCAAGTGTGCACACGCTCCTCTGCAATCAAGGCACCTGAGCTTCTCCCAGAGCCCATTGAGTCGGACTCAACTCATGCTTCTGAGACAACTGGTGGAGTCAGTAGAGAGCCTGGACCTGCGAAATGACCAAGAGAGAGCTTGATTGACTATGCAGATGCTGTGCTGACACAAATGCAACAGGATCGTGCTAACTTCAAGCTGTTTCGGTGAGTACTATCTTCCTGGGATCATCAAATCTTAACTCACAAATCACACAGCTTCATTGTCCACGCTAATATACCATTCTCAATCACTGAGAATTGGTTCTTCCACAACTTCCTTGATGAAATCCGACTATCATATCCAGCCCCTTCACACTATGTTTTGTCGCACTCGATCATGGATGCCAAGCTAGCAAGGGTGCAAATTGATGAAATCAGCCGTTTGAAGGAGAGAAAGAGACTCACACTTTTGATTGATGGATGGGAGGATCTCTTGAAGTGTTCATTGTACAGAGTTCTTGCTGCTGAAGTGGACTGCTACCCTATTGTACTCAAGCTTGCAGACACATCGGGATGTCAAGGTTCTGCTGATGCCCTTCTTGAAGTCTCAATCAAGCCTTGAAAGCCATAGAGGTCCAGGATGCGAAGGGCTTTATTGCTGCTACCACTGATAATCCAACTGTTATGCAAGCATTCCGTCAGAAGTTTCAAAACCAATTTTACTGGATCCTTGTAAGTAGTGATGATAATGGGAATAAGTGTTAAAGCAGACTTAGCTCATGCATTTTGCAGACCTTTCCATTGGCGAAATCTGTGCCTTTCCTTGGATGAAGAAACATGTGGTGAAGGTGACTCGTATTGTGACATTTTTTAATGGTTCACACTATTGGAGTGGTCAGCTAAAAGAGGAAGCAAGACGACAAAATAATACTCGTAGTCTGAAGAAGAATTGTGAATCATGTTGGTATGCACTTATCCTCCAGGCCATGAGTGTTCAGGAGCATAGGTACGATCCCTATGGCATTGCCATGATAGTGGCAGGATACTAAGATTTGGATAGACAGCCACTTTCGATCACTTGTGTCTGACCTAATGCAATGAGAAAACAGGGTGGTTTCTCACCAGTCACTCCCAATGTCATCAATATTGTCATTCGTGATGCCGAATTCTGGCCAGCAATGGACCAGCTCATCAAAACTGTAAAGCCATTGGTTGATATGATTGGAAACTGTGAAACTCGTGATGCATCTCTTGCATCTTATATGCTTGAATTTATTCAATGTGCAAGAAAAATATCCCAGCTCACTCTTGATGGTGGTGATCACACGAGTTTCTGGATGCATACAAAACAAGTTTTCAATCATTGATTCCATGCCATGAACACCAATCACCATGCTCTTGCTTTATTCCTCCATCCAATGTGCCGAGTCCTTGCAACATCACAGGCTGCAAATGGACGTAATTTTGGGTTCATGGTTACAACAGCACTATCAATTGCAAAGCAATGGAAATGGGGCGAAGCAGAGGCAAAAAATCTAGTGCATGACCTCAATGAATATCAGAAATGCACTGGTGTTTTTGCTAGTGGTCAGGTGGATGCTCTTGAATGGTGGGAGACATGTCCTATCACAGCAAAGCAATGTCCCTTGAAGGCGATGGCAATAATTCTACATTTTGTGGTACCACATGCTGCTGATGTTGAGCAGTACTTCTCTGGGCTTGGAGGCACACAATCCATCAAATGTTGCAACCTCACTGTTGACACCTTCGAAGCATTGAACAAGTTACATTCAAGTTATGCACACCACCTTTACAAGATGGATCGCGCTGCGGGAAAATCAACACATCGCAAGCATGCACATATGCACACTCGGGCCCAACCTGGTATTGATCCAGAAGTTGCTGACAATCTAACACAAAACTTCATATGGGTTCCACCCTTGGCCACAAACTCGGATGATGATGAACTTGCTGGACCTGAAGCAATTACAGACGAGGAACTGGTCAATGCATTTGAAAATCTGGATCGTCAACATGCCAAAACTGCATTGAGTGGTGTTCTTGACCCACAAATTGCACTGGATGGGCAAGAGGTCTTGGAGGGCAAGATTTATAGCTGGGATGAGCTGGAAGTTGTCAATAAAGGTGTCGTACCCAAAGGTTTTGTGGAGGAAATCTCCGTATTGGATGAAGTGACTGATGGACAGTGGGATGTCAATGCTCTCCTGTCATCAGAGGGCATTGCTAATATTACTTGACTTGGGGCGAGGAAATGGTACAGTACAGTATTTCCAGATAGTGTATCTCATCTATATACAAGAGATTTCTACTGAAACATTCTGCCATGATCTGCTATTCTACCATCTGCCGTTCTGCCGTTTCGCTGGCAGACTCAAGCTCAAAACAGTTCTGCCCACAGCACTAAAGAAAAGTCTAAATCTCAACTAGAATCATCTGATCGAGATATACAAGTATGTATTCCTATACCTCGTGAAGATACACCTGAAACAGGTAATGATCCTGGATATTATCCATGGTCACCTCCTTCATCTCCTTCATTATCTTCTTATCCTCCTACTCCTACTCTTGAAACATCTAAATGGACTTCTTTCTCACCACCTAATCCTAGTGTTAAAAGGAATCATCCAGACACTGGTCATCAAGCTCAAAGAGATAACCTTCATCAAAAAAAAAGATACCTTGTAACTGATTCTTCTTCCTCATCCTCATCTTCAGATGAACGAGAAATGTTAGTTCCTAATTCAGTTAAATAAAACTGGATACCACCTAGACAACGAACTAGAGAACTATTAGTGCAATTTAGAGCACTTTCTTATCAGTATCAACCAATCAGAGATCAGAGATCTAACTTTAAAGAACCTGTAAAACAGAGACGATCTAATCGTGCTCCACAACCAAGGTTAATACCTGATAATGCTTATGGTAATTGACCACCAGTAGAAATCAAGAGAGATATCAGACAAGGAGTTGAACCAATTCAGGAGGAGACTTCTGATCAGATGAGTAC